>SNQJ01S0025617.1:76504-94403 GCA_010110895.2 Picea sitchensis
ATCAACTTCCATGGGATTTGAAAGTGGGAAAGAAGTATATCATTCACTATGAATATGGTTGTGATTGTTATTATACAATATTATCTATTCATTTTATATCCATAATATTATATCAATAATCTTTGAGGAATTTAAAACTTAAGCGTTTTCATAATTGTTTTATGGGTTGTTCATAGTGAAATTCATTTGTATCGACATTTTGAATCCTTTACGTGGATTCATCTTCGAGATATATTATTCAATGATAAGGGTAGCATACCAGAGTTATAAATATGAAATATGCAGAGATAAATAGGTGCAGTCATCTTTAAACCTTAAGAGAAACCTAAAAACTAAAACCTGAGGCTGATTTAAATTTCTGGCTAAAACCCTAAGATAATGCACGAGCCTACGTTTTATAAAATCCATAATATAATTATGATATACATTAATGAGTGTCTTAGATTATTTGACTAAATAAAGGTTATGTAATAATGATAAAGATTTATAATTATTTTACTATAGGCTTGTTGTTGATTTAATTAGAGGTTAGGTATAATTATTAAATAGAGGTTAGGTATAATTATTAAGTATAGGTTAGGTATAAATATTAATTTTAAAAGGCTAAACTAACTATGAATATCTAGAAAAATAAATTTCCTATAAGAATTTATGAATAAATTCCTAAAGAAAAACAGAGGGATAAGACATCAAACCTGGTTTTTTGGGTTCTCTTGTTGTTTTAGCAAAGGAAGCCAACTCCTTCTTACCTTTAGGCCACCATCTCTACTCATGTTGTTTGCGTGCTTCATTATCTCTAGGGCCTCTCTAATTCATTGTCTAAAAAAGTGGTCCTCTTTAGCAAGGATTTTAGTGTTCTTAAGGCATATGTGGTGCTTGGTTTTGAGAGAGTGTCTTGCCAAAGCTGAGGTTCGAGTCCGCTCTCTCCTGATGTCTCTTCATGTTCTTTGATTCTTAACTGAAATGATCTTCATGTTTCTCCAATGTAGAACCTACCGCAAGAACATGAAATCTTATAGATTATTTTCCCTTGATGTTTTTCAATAGTATCTTTTACGGACTTCATTTTTTGTTTTACAGTTATGAGAGGTTTGAACAAAGTTGTAATCTCTTTTCTTCTTATAACTTTGGATATTTTATCTGTGACCCCCTAGATTTAGGGGAGGTAAGATTTTGTGTTGGAGGTTATATTGTTTTGAGAACGAGGTCTTCTTGCTTCTTTACTTAAGGATTTCTTGATTTATTTATCTTTATATCCTATACCTCTAAAGACCTTGGTTAAGTGAACTATTTCTTGGTCTTGATGCTCTCCATCAGAAATTATTGTTTCCCTTATGGCTAAGGTGTTGAGGACCCCCATTTTATGTGTTGGGTGGTGGTGGGAGTCAGCATGTAGGTAGTTGTATGTTTGGGTTTTATTTCTAAATACCTTGTGTCCTAGGGTTCCATCTTGTTTTCTTGTGATTAATACATCTAGGAAAGGTATACTATCATTTTCTTCTTGTTCCATTGTAAATTTAATGTCTTTTGAAATTTCGTTGAGGTGATCGAAGAACCTTAATAGTTCATCTTTTCCATGAGGCCATTTGACGTTTGTGTCATCTACATACCTTTTCCATCTTGAGGGCTTTAGTGGGTATGTATCGAGAACCTTCTTCTCAAAATTTTCCATAAAGAGGTTGACCACAATTGGGGATAGGGGGGATCCCATGGCTACTCCACTTGTTTGTTCAAATAATTCACCTTGGAAGCTGAAGAAGGTAGATCTTAGAAAAACTTATGCTAATTTAGTTGTCCTTGGGTCTGTGACTTCATTGATAACCTGAATAGCTTCATTTAATGGGATTTTAGTGAAAAGAGAAACTACGTCGAAACTGATGAGCATGTCTTTAGGTTCAACTCTTTCTTCTTTCAAGAGTTTCACAAAGACATTTGAATCCTTGATGTAAGAGTCAATTTTTCCAACCAAGGATGCTTAGATCTTTGCTACATATTTCACAAGTTCATAGGTTGGGGAACCAATTGTGTTGACAATTGGTCTGAGTGGAGCACCTTCTTTGCGTATTTTTGGTAGTCCATAGATTCTTGGCGTGATCTGACAGCTGGGAGTAAGTCGTTTCTTTGTTCTTTCATCTAGTTTAGTTTCATTAATGGTTTTTTTGACTTCTTTAATGATTTTGGAAATTGGGTTGCTACCTAGTTTTTTGTAGCTTCCACTAGTGGTGAGGTGCTCATTCATTTTGGTGTTGTAATCCACCTTGTTCATGACCACAGTGGATCCTCCTTTGTCGTGTTTTAAAACTACGATGCTATCATTGTTAGAGCGCTTTATCATTATTACATAACCTTTATTTAGTCAAATAATCTAAGAAACTCATTAATGTATATTATAATTATATTATGGATTTTATAAAACGTAGGCTCGTGCAATATCTTAGGGTTTTAGCCATAAATTTAAACAGACGTTAGGTTTTAGTTTTTAGGTTTCTCTTAAGGTTTAAAGCCGACTAAACCTATTTATCTCTGCATCTTTCATATTTATAACTTTGGTATGCTACACTTATCATTGACTAATATGTCCTGAAGATGAATCCAGGTAAAGGATTCAAAATTTCGATACAAATGAATTTCACTCTAGACAATCCATAAAAAAATTATGAAAACTCACACCACACGAACCTAAAAACTTAAGGGTTGTTTTTCCTAATCTCAACAAAACAATTTTTTAGAGCGCTTTCTAAGTTCTTTTTCAATTTTTGTCTTGATATAATTTAAGCACCTAATTGTTTTTAGTTAATTTTACTTAATTGCAGGTCAATTGACATATTATTGCTCGATTGCTTGCTACGCTCTTTAATATGAATAAAGTGATTTTAATGATGGATGATGTTTTCTTTCATGAAGGCTAGTAGTAACTTTATTAACTAATTAATACTCATAGGCATTTAACCAACTATCTATCGTACTATGTAATTACAAGTTGAAGTAATTTTTAATTTTAAGTCATAACTTAAAGTTTATTGAGGCAAGTCATCATGCAAATATGTTTATCCTTATTAACAAACTTTCTATAATGATGATGGTGGTTAACCTCCATTGAAACCAAATTTAGTTTATCAAACCTTAAGAAGGGTAATGAGTTAATTAATTTTCTTTAAAAATTTATTTCTATGTTCAAAATTTTTTAAGAGAAGCATTCATATATCACAATAGTTTTGATAAATTAAAAAGTTAGAAAAATCAATATTGTAACAAATATTTTGAAATTACAATTTAAGGTGTCTGAAGGGAAATAAATTTGTCTAGGTTTAATTATGCCCACCTCTAACATTTCTTTGATCATATGCTCAATCTCGCTTTTTGTGCATATAGATACATATAAATCCTAATGTTAGGTGGTATATTTACTAGTTGCAAATGAATAGCATGGTCATGATATCAAGTCAGTGGAAGACCCTTAGGCATCTCTCCAAATACCTTGGAATGGTTGTTGATAACTATTTGGAGATCCATTGGAGCAGAGGACATAGATGTTTGAACATCTAGTGAGAACAGTTGTGAAATTACACCATGGTGTACATTTTTAAGTAATTTTGGCAGAGGGTTTCCCTTGGATGCCTCTAAGCTCATTTTCCTTTCCTTCTGAGGAAAATATCATGAAAAGATCTTGAAAATTAAGGGCCATTATTCCCAATTATTGTAACCATTGGACCCCTAATACAACATTAGAACCACCCATTTGGATGGAAATCATGGGACTATCTAACAAATAATCCCCCATATTGAGCTTAATACTATGACACTTCCTAGAAAAAATTATGTACCTCCATATACACTCATTACATGAAAATTTGGTGCTAGAAATACAAAGCAATTGAGATATTTTGCTAATTTTTAATTGATGAAGTTATGGGTACTACCAGAATCAATCAACATTGTTACATTTTTCTTTTTGATGTATCCTTATATCTTGAGGGTTTGTGGAGTACTGATATCGGCCAATGCATGACAATATATCATTGGAGTAGTCTCTTATAGATCTATATCTTCTAATGGTTCCAATTCTTGATCTTTTTCCTCTTCACAATCTATGTAGAATAATTTATTATCACCACATTTATACCCCTTACTGTACATGTCACAATTGAAACATAGTCCCTTTTCTCTTCTTTCATCTATTTTATGAGGTGTCAACCTTGTCGGTTGAGGTACAATTATCTTATGAACCCCAAAATGATCTCTCCTTTTTGTGTATGCTCCAATGGTAGACTTGTGTGTAGCCTTATTCTTGGCTTGAATATGACGAGCAAATTGCATAACTTCCATAATATTTCTAGGATGTTTTAGTAAAATCTTATGTTTAGTGTCTTCTTTTATTCCACTCATGTAAGATTCCAACAAATGTTCATCACTTGTGTCATCCACCCTTGTGGCCAATACCTAAAATTTTGAATTATAATCTTCAATATAACTTAAGTTCTTTATTCTTGTCAAATGACTAAAGTAGTCATATTCCCAAAGTTTCCCACATTGTGCTTCTAATTATTTTGTAAATAAACCCCAAGTATAATGATAAGAAGGGGGTTTCCTTTTAACTACCCATTGATACCATTGATAGGGTTTTATCTCAAAGTTCAAAGTTGATAGGTGAATCCTTTGCTTATCATCCATAATATTATGCAGTTAAAAATATTGCTCTATTTGGTTCACCTAGGTAAATACCTATGTTCCATCAAGATTCCTTAATTCAACCTTGGGAAGGTTCACTCCTTTTGGAGACCATCCATAAGTAACTCCATTATTGGAATTAAATCCCCTAGAAAATTCTTATTATTGGAAATTTGTTCAACCTGAATACCTCCCTTATTTTCATGAGTCCCTTCAGACACCTTATTAATTTTTGGGAATCTCCCATTTAAGGCTTCTAAAATATTCTTTTCAATTTGTTCCAACTTTCCATCTATTTTCTGTTCCAACTGTTCCATCGTTTTTTTTTTGTGTTCCTTATTTTCATCCATCTTCCTTTTATTTCTACTTGATTATTGATCAAATCAACCTTTTTCATTGACCTATCATTTAATTCATTGATTTTAATGTTCAATTTGGATAGTTTATTTGTATCTCTTCATTTTCTTCATGAGTCATGGAGGAACTTTCTGGAGGTTTAAGTGGTGAATTAATTTTTGGTTCTTTCTTTGCAGCCATGGAGTAAAGTTACTAAGTCCTAAGGACAAGGGAGTGTCAGGTGCTATATCTCTCTGATATATGTGTGGGGTCCAACAATAATACTTGTCCCAATATCTCAGGGCACTAACTAAGGAGTCTCAACTGTGCCCTTAGCCATACTACCTGACTACCTAGGTACTAGAGAGTGGTCTCCCTCAATGTTGTTCTCAATGTACTATAGCAATAAGATGGCCAAACAACTTATGTAAGGCTAGTTTTAAGTATACCTGGCTACCTAGGTACTAGAGAGTGGTCTCCCTCAATGTTGTTCTCAATGTACTATAGCAATAAGATGGCCAAATAACTTATGTAAGGCTAGTTTTAAGTATACCTAGGGGAATTCCTATATACCCAAAGGCACGTGGAAATGAGACTTTGTCTGCAGGTACTGTCTAATGTGGTACTACTCAAAGGGGTACCCATAGGGGTTACAAGAGTTTCCAACCACATGAAACTATGTGTATTTCCTGCGTGTATTCTTCCCCAACCGCAGTTTTACCCATTGAACAACAGATCTCGTGTTGTTTAAAGATGTCAAAACACATCTCTAAAATGTTTTTTTTTTTAAATGAGCTTGCTAACCACGGAAAAATATATTAAAATCACTAGAAAATAACTTGTGCAAAACCCCTAAATTTCATAAGAAATATATAATAAAATATAATGATTCAATCTGAAAATTTGTCCACATGTACTTAATTATGTCAACTTGGGATTCTGAAAATTTCAGAGTCTGAAACTTCAATGGAAAAATAATTACAACAAAAATGCCAAGATAATTGATTTCAAGATTAGTCATAAACCTTGTCTTCCATAAACTATATCTCTGAAAGTATAGCGAACCAAAAACTAAAAGTTTGACCGTTGATACTATGGAATGTCTCCTTAGTATCCACAAAATTTCATTGTTTGAAACCTCCTAATTTTTTTTTAGCGAAAATCCTAAAATGACTCATTTACAATTGAATTCATGATGAGTCAAAAATCTTGTCTTCCATAGGTTATATCTTTAAAATTATAATGACCCAAAACTTGAAATTTTTACCAAAGGTACTTTGATATGTCTCCTAAGTAACTTACAAATTTTGTTGTCTGAAGTATCTCATAAAAGAAGTTATAGTGAAAAATTCCAAGATGACTTGCTTGAAGTAGAAAAACCCTAGGATCGATGCTCTTGATACCATTTTATGATCCAATGCCTTAAAATGATAAAAGATCAATGAATACAATCCACTTTGAGGGGGAAACTCCTTTTATAATTTATCCAATTTAGAAGACAAGATGAGATGAGATGAGATGATCCTAAGACTAGGTCTCCTTGGTAGATATATAGGAGAGACATGGTACAATTACAATGAAAGGGTACAATGAAGGTTCTAGCCTACATACAAATATAACACTAGAATTGTAATAATTCAATATCTAGGGCTTAATAAAGGGTTTTATATTTAACATGGGGCTTTTCTAGGGCTTAACATAATCAAACAGAGTAAAATATGTAAAGTTACATATAGCTACTACAAAATGGGAACAAATTCAAGTTCAATGACTAATTAATAATCACACACAGACCATTTATACTAACTTATACTAGTACATTAATTAAACTAGTCCAAGTTTGATTGTCATCCAACCTCATTAATGGACTCTTCTATATACAAACAAATTAAAGTTGTTAGTCCAAACTTACTTCAGAGAACAAAATTCTAATGTATATCTTATAATAAATGAAACAACCCAACAAACATAATTAGAACGATTGACACTAGGGATAACTGCACATTGAAGTTGACTTTTTCAACTATTGAGAAACTCAGCTCATGTTGGAGATGCTATCACCTAGGCACTCCCCTTGAATTCACCAGTGTTCACATAGAAAGAACTTCTAGTCCAAGAGAGTACTAATGGACGTAATGCTCACTATCACTAGAGTGCAACTTCTCTCTTTTTATCACTGGTGCATTTCCATGAATATATTTGAATTTTTCATGGTAACACATGTACTCTAGATTTGAATATATTTGAATATCCCTGAATATATTTGAATTTGTCACGGTAACACATGTACTCTAGATTTTACAGTGGAGCCCAAGAATTTTGTATAATGGATAGTGGAATTATAGACGCCAATGGAAGCTTTTGGAGAGATCATCTCATACATTGGTGCTTTACTATTGAGATATGTAGTTAGGAAAATTATAACCGAGGTCGAGAAGAGAGGTGGAGAAATTTCATTGGGTGTTTTGTTTTCAATAAATTTGTGAGATTATGGAACTCAATTTACCATCAAACACTCACTAAGAACATTTGAATATCAAACAACAATCAAAGACAACAAAACAATGAAATAAACACATTAACTAATAGCTTCATTGAAAAAAGGCCAATTAATTTATTATGTCTTAAACAATTAACCATAAGTGATTTGAATTTATAAGAAAATACCAAGATAATGATGACAGTGTTCATTATAGCTATTTCCTCTCTGGTAATAATATCTAAGGATACAAACCATACATACAAAAAAAAAAAACCAAAAGTAGTTTTCTAAAACCTTAAATTAAAACTTTGAATAAGAGCTCTACACTACAATAGAAAAGAGAAGAGAGGAGTATGGAGACACTTGCACAAATGAAGTCCCCCATAAAAGTAAATAAAATATCTCAAGAAACACAATGATTGAGCTTGTCTCTCTTCAAATTCTTCTATTTTATAGTTTTTGAGGTACTTGTTGGTTGATAGGGTGATTGTTCTTATTAATAAATGCACAAACTAGATTATCCCAAGTTGTTTGAATGCTTTGACATCTCGAGACAAAAAATAATAAACACCTCATAGCAAATAAATTAATTCTATATATGTTAGAATATATACCATAATTAAATCCAATGATATATATTTTTTAATTTTTTATTTTTCAATGGAATACACATCTCGAGAAACCCTCTACTTCCCTTCATTTTGAGGATGGTACAAGAGGTAAATCGACCGGTTGTATTTTTGGAAACCTAACCTAGTGGGGACATCGAGTGAGGCCCTCACGGAGGTATCCAACCTGGGGAATTTACCTTGAGACCTCCTACTTGCAATACATATCTCTCAACCACTCGAGCTAACCACTGGGCTTAAATCCAATAATACATATTCCATCATATATATCATTAATTGTTGTGTTGCAAGGTAATCATTGTTTTCTTCCCATTCCGTCATCTCTTTCCCCAGTGTGATCAATGACTTTGGTTTGATTTTTTTTCAACACACAATCTCTTGCCTTCTCTTGCCCCAATGTGATCAATGAATTTGGTTTGTATATAATTATGGTTTGTATATAATTCTTGTTTGTATATAATTCACATAACACTAACTACCCATGATTCAATCTTTATGAGAACATGGTAGTATCTACCTACCTCATCCTGTCTCATTCTTCATCTATGAATCATATGAAATAATTGGATTTAAGGGTCAACCCTTCCAATAATTTCATTTTGACAACAGAGATGGATCGTTGGTTTGGATTAAGGCTTCATGATGCAGGAGCAACGTCAACAAGCACATGTGGAGAGACAACTCAACGCCTTAGCATGTCTTTGAATCATTTCAGAATCTTAATGTTAAGAAACAAATATCAATATAGCATAGAAAAACCTCAGAATAAGTACTCAATGCCTTGAAAAAGAGAGAAATTCAAATAATAAGCCTCTTCGAGGGAGCAACCTCCTTATGCCCACATAAATGTACAATTACAAGATGATTCCAAATGAAAATGTCTCTTTGGTATATATAGGAGACTAGGAGGTATAATTACAACTAATGGACTAAAGCTGAAATAAATAAAATAACATTACTAATGTAATATGCCCCAATTAAGGGGTAATGAGCCATTATTTAGGGCTTAACATGCCCCTCCCCTTGAGACAAGTGTTTTCTGTGACGCTCGAGTAACTATGGATGCTTCTGTATAAAAGACTCATCTTCCCAAGTGGAATCTTCAGCGGATAGTTTCCTCCATTTAATGAGATACTCTGAAATGGATCTATTCCTCAACTGGCGAATTCTTGTGTCAGTGATGGCTTTAGGCCCCAATATGATTTTTCCTTCCTCGTCAAGTTCTAGCAGTATAGTTTGAACTGGGATCTTGTCACCTATAACCTTGTTTAAGCATGAAACATGGAAAACTGGGTGTACTTGTGAAGATGTCGGCAACTCCAATTTGTATGCCATAGTACCAATCTTTTGCAATACCTTATAAGGGACATAGTACTTTGGTGATAATTTATTATCCTTATTGGCTTGCTTGAGGGGTATCTGTTTATATGGATGTAGTCTTAAAAACACCCAATCTCCTACTTCAAAACTTCTTTCACTATGATGTTGATCTGCTTGTTGTTTCATGCGATTTTGTGCCATCACTATGACGTTGACCGCTTGTTGTTTCATGATTTTGTTACGGTTAGGTTGTTCCTTAATATTATTTGGAGAACTTGTTCTGATGTCGATGTGATCTTCTCCTCACTGCTTGAACCTTTAGATTTTTCTTTTAGGAAGAAGAAAATGATGAAGGAGGGTGGTATCCATAGAGTGCCATAAATGGTGTCATTTTTGTTGCAAAGATGAAAGGAATTGTTATACCACCATTATGCCAAGGGTAACCATTTGAACCACATTGGTGCTTGTTATTCGAGACAAAGAAACGAAGGTATCCTTCTGTACATTTGTTCACTATCTTGGTTTGTCCATCGGATTGGGGATGATAGATGAGCTATGAGTCAATTGAGGCAATTCAAACAAGAAAATAATTTGTTCAAAATTTCCAGTTGAAGATGGGACTGGCTACTTACAATAATATTTGGGTTTCATGTAGCTTTTGAACCGTTTCCATGAATGCGGTGGCAACTGTATCGACTTTGAAAGGATGAGAGGCACAAAAGTAAAAGGCATTTACGCCTATCAACAATCACCATGATGACACTTTTCCTTCGGACTTCGTAACTCTAATGAAATCCATGGAAACCTCCTTCAAGAGCTGATTTGGGATGGCTAATGGTTGTAGGAGACCTGGGGTCTTAATTGTCTTCACCTTATTTTGTTGGCAAACCAACATTCTCACACAAACCTTTGAACATCATTTTAAGGCCATCCCAAAACATCCTTCTTGACTCTAAGGTAGGCTTTCAAAAATCCCGAAAGTGCCTCCCACCGGAGAGGTGTGCAATCAATAGTACCTTTTGTTTGGGTTGGGATTTCTTACATAAATATAAGAGATATTTGTACCATAGTGAACCATTTTTTCCATATAAATGTATTTGATGCACTAGAACTCGCTGTAACCTTTGAATGAGAGTCCACACTTTTTCGTCATTCTTCCATTCATCCCTTGCTTCTATTATCCAATCACATTGGATGATCGAGATGGCATAAAGAAAGGCCTCAACATCTTCATCCTTCTTGAGAGTGCATCCCCACAACATTTAGCTTCCCTTTTATGTGACAATTTCAAAATCATAACCCAATATCTTGTTACGATTTTTGTTGTTCTTCTAAAGATAATATTTGTTCAAGAAGTATTTAAGACTATCATGATCCGCTTTGACCTTGAAGTGCTCATTCATTAGGTAAGGATGCCATTTCTTCAATGCATGTAGTATTGCCATCATTTCCTTCTCATAAATGGGTTTGTGTGTCCTTTCCCTTGAGTGATCGACTTATTCAGGTGCCGTGGGTCTTCCTTCTTGCATTAGATAGCACCAATTCCATTTCCGAGGCATCACATTCCACAATAAAGGTTTTGTGAGTCCGGAGTGGTCGTACATTACGAGCTTTTCACATCACCTCTAAGTTGTTCAAAATCTTTAGTTGCCTCCTCGATTCCATGAAAATGCATCCTTCTTAGTTAGTGGTTAAAGGTGCCGCTTATTCTTCCACTAGTCAACAAACTTGTGGTAGTAACCCTGTCAAACCTAAAATCCTCTAAGATTCTTCAATGTTTTGGGAATCAACCAATCCATCATGGTCTTAATATTGTTAGGTTCACCTTGACACCTTCATGAGATACACATGACCCAAATAATCTACCTCCCACTCCAAAGAAACATTTGGATGGTTTGCATATAGTTGTTGCTCCTTTAGTTATAGCATCTTGTCAACATGTTGCACATGATCCTCCCCAAGACTTTCTATATATTAGTATATCACCGTACTACCACAATTTTTCAAGGAAGGGCTTGAAATGGAATTCATCAACCCTTGGAATGTATAAAGTGCATTCGTAAGGCCAAAATGCATGACCAAAAATTCATAATGGCCTTCATGAGTTCAATGTTTTTTTGGGATATCTTTTCCTTCATTCTAATCTCGGGTGATCCCGAATGAAGATCCAACTTTGTGAAATAGATTGTTCCATGTAAAGTAGTTCATCTAAAATTCATCAATGATGGGAATATGAAACTTCTCTTTAATAGCGATCTTGTTGAGTTCTATAACTGACACATACTTACGAACAATCTTTCTTTAATACCATTACCACTTGTGCAGCGTAAGAACTTTGGTTAGGTCTAATACTAGCCTATAACATTTCTTCAACCATGCACCAATTTCACTCTTCACATATATATATGTATGGTTCTGATGTTAGAGAACAATTCCTGTGAATTAGGTGAATATCATGATCAAGGATTTTGAGTGGGTGGAAGACCTTTGGGAATATCTTCACAAATACTTTGAATGCTTATCAATGATCCCTTGGAGATTCAGGAGGAATAGATATTTTAGATGTTTGAACATTTGTTTATATAGTTGTGCAATAACACCTTATTCCCTTTTCAATAATTTTGTTTCATGCCATTAGGGATATCACCCACGTTTCCCTGCGATACCTCTTAACTCAATTTCTTTTCCTTCCAAATGAAAATGAAGAGTTCTTAAAATCCATTGCTCATAATGATTGTAACCATTGATTCTAGTACAACATAAACACCACACCCATGGGTATAGCAATCATTGGACTATTCATTACATATTACCCTTACAGTAATATTGATCTTATTGCATTTTCTTCAGAAATTGATAGTTCCTCCATCTCAAGTAATCATTACTTGAAAACTATGGTGTGTTAGATACACTAAGCACCAAGATCTTTACACTTATATGAATGAAATTATGAGTGCACGCTTACAATCAATTAGACCACAATCTTTTTCTTTTTGATATATCCTTCGATCTTGAGGGTTTGAGGAGTTAATTCCATCCAATGCACTATACCATATCGTGGGATTCAACTCTTTCGACGAAATTGCTTCTACATTTTCATCTGAGATGGTTCTTCTTCTTCTTCTTCTTCCTCACACCCATGTAAAATAATTTCTTCTCACCAATTTATGTCCCTTAATGTACTTGTTGTCACGACTAAAGCATAAACCTTTTTCTTTTATTTGTCTAATTGTTGAGGCCAACCTTTGTAGGTTGAGGTGTTTTAGAAGAAGGAGACATTCTCTATAGTCAGTAGGATTGGTCCTCTAGTAGCCATAGCCATAGTCATATTTTTACTTTGAACATTTATTTCCACCCTAAATGCACTTCTCCAATGATTTGGGTTCCTAAAGCAACCCTCATAAGAATGTTATCCTTTAAAGTTCCTATGAATACATCAATCATGCTCATCCGAATATTTGTTACCTTATATTCAATCTTGAAGTTCTCAATGTGCTCTGTAACTGAACCCTTTTGCTTGAGATTTATCAATTGGCTAAAGAAGGTATTTCTCCTTGTATCCTTATAGTGTGCTATCATTTCTTCCGTGAAAATTGTCCAAGTGACGAGTGATTTGTGAGAACAAAGCCATCGATACCATACAAATTGATTGGGATCTAAATATAAAGAAACAATTTGTACCTTTTGTGTATGTGGCACATTATGTAGATCAAAGAATTGCTCCATCTGAAGTATCCATGTGATTGGGTCCTTTCCATCAAACTTCCTCACATCAATCTTAGGAACGTGGTTGGTCTTCAACCCAAAGTTGGAGTTTCTCCATTCTTGATTCATCTTCCTTGTGTCCTCATCATGAATGTAAAATTCTAACCTTGTACAATGTCTACTATAAACATATATTCAGAAAAGAACAGAGAAGATACAATGTCAAATACAAACATTACACAAAGATTTTTCCCCTGGAAACCCAAACCGGGAAAACCAGCATATATTATATTCATTCATTGTGTTACATTGTTTACAATACAATATACATATAGGAGCCAACGACATCCAAAACCCTAACCCAGTGACATGGATTAGTCCAAAACCCTAATTCCTTAACCAAAAATAGAAAACCATCGACAAAAACCATGTGCCGAAAAAACCACCTAAATACATGACACGCTTCCCGAGGTAGGTGTCATGTTTCCCGAGGCATATTTTTTTTTTAATCATCAAAACCAGGTTTAACAATATTCAGAGGTATGTATCTAAGTTTGTCAATTCGTTGGTTATAATTTATATACGTTCATCCAAAAATCTTACACACTCTCTAAACTATGCTCTAGTTGCAGGAAGAATGTCGTCGAGAAAGCCAACCACCAAATGCTCGTCGAGGTTGCCCAAGCTAAAGGAATATGAAGCAAGTGAAGGCTCTTATCTGGGGACCACAAGGTAGTTGGAGTACACTCCCAGGGCGGAGCCTGTCATCAAAACCTCGACAAAGAAGGTTTTTTCTCAACCTCCGGCCTTTGGTGATACCAAAGCAAGAACTGGGTCCAAAATAATGGTCCAACAGTGAGGGGATATCTTTAACAAGATCAGTCGAGAAGAATACCAAGAATATATCCCACACAATGATCCAGACGTAAGGATGCTCAATGACCAGGTGTTCCTGAACATACGACGGTCGTATTTACACATGGTGGAAAGTAGAACCCCAGTTTTCCTTGCATAAAGGTTCTGAAATGGCTCATGGCTGAAATCACAGAGGTGGGTAACACTTTCGTGACAATCCGATCTCCAAAATTTTGAAAAACATATTTTCGGCTGAAATAATATTATTTTTCGGCCAAAACATATTTCTTTCAGCTGAACTAGTTTTCAGCCGAAAAGTGGAACGTCAAATCGAACGGTATAGTCACGACACCCTCAATTTGTGTGTAAAAATTTAGTTGGACGGATTTTTTCCATCCGGAAATATGTTTTTGGTTGAAAGATATTCCGGCCGAAACATACTTTCGGCCGAAAGATTATTCAGTATGTATTTTCAAATGCCCTATAGATTCAAATGCCCTGTTTTTTCTGTGCATATATGATGAGTGAAGGATAATAATTTGCCATGATCTCTATGGACCCCTTACTTATCTTTGAGTTGATTGATTCATGGTTGAATGTCTAGTATTTGCACCTTATAATGAGCGAGTACCTCTATGGCTTGATTGTCTAAAAATTTGATTTATCTCTGTGTTTTTAATTGCTTGAACTTGTGTACATCTCTGGATTTTAATTGATAAACTCTGCTTTGTGGATAGATATTGAGGAGTTATGTCGACACGAGATTCTCCAAACATTCCTCGCAAACCCTCTAGGCATTTTCAAGAAGGAAGAACGAGAACTCCTTCTTAAACTGAGACTCCGAGTGAGCAACAACAATCTCATCACAGGAGATTTCCAAACGAGTCTGTAAATATATCAACTACAGAAATTGCTCAAGCCAGTGCTACGGATGCAACCTTCTTAGATAGGTTGTGCATCAATACTCCTACACCTGAGAATGTAGGGAATAGCTCTAGACAAGAGAATATTTCTGGTAAGTTTCTTAAATTTTGTTTATTTTTGTTGAATTTTTTTGTATTTAAATTTATGTGAGAATAATTCTTGAAGTTACTTTCAAATGTGTGTGTAGGCAATTAATTTAGAGCAATGGATGACAATGAGAGTGGTTGTTACGAAGATTCAAATGTCGGTGCAGAGGGTGAACGTGGATTTATGAGGCTGCATTATGAAGAAACATAAGATTACACACCAGCGTCCACCTATCCTTCAGATGTTAGCGATGAACTTCCCTGGGAAGAGAATACTGAAGCAATGACGCTTGAGTGATACTCAGGTGTTAAAAATATGTTGAAAAATGATTTGGTGGTCTTGGAACTCCCTTAGGAGAGAAAACAAAGTTTGCAAATTGTTCTGCATTCACTGGAAAACTTTATGGATGCATATCAGAAGATGGGGCCAACCACCGACAATTTTGTCGATCTAATGAGGCAGCAAAAGTCAGAGGTGATGGGTCCCAATAAATAGGAGACAGTAAAAAACAAAGTTTCAAAAGAAGACATCATTTCCATGTTCAATTTAAAAGAGGGCCCAAAGCGGAAAATGTTGAAGGTACAATATTTTAAGCACCCTGACTTTGTCGAACATATGTATAACAAATTTTTGGTGGCATATGGGAAATTGTCGTAGAACGATAAGGTTCCACACTATTTTGTAAGACACTTTTTTGCAGAGTTTTTCTTGCACATGAACCCTGATTATACTAGTTTACCATCCAAATATTATGGGACTGGTAAATGGCGTACATATGATTGCAAAGGGGCATATCGAAGTGCGACATTTTCAAGGCCTCCACAACCTTTAGTACCTCACCCAACAGGGGCATTTGCATCACTTTCAGAGTTCCAAGCTACATCAAAAGTTGACAAAGAGGCCAGGACTACAATCGAGAAAAATTTGGAAGCTATGTTTTATGGTGTTGATGTTGGCATGAAGCGTCAGCGAGCGGAAGCCAATTCCCGGACCACATTTGTTGATAAAATAGATGCAGACTTAGATGCAATGTCATCAAAAGAAGTTTTGGAGTATGCAAAATTTTGTCGGGATGGTTGGAAGAGGGTCATTCAGAATGATGACCCGAACCGCAGATTGGTATGTGTTCTATTTAAGAAAATTTTGACGCATTTTATGATAGTTTACTTCGAGTTCTAGATTTAGATATCCTTGTCTCTATAGAAATAATCGAGTTCTTCTTGACATTAATTGTAGTTTGGAGATATGTTAAACGAATCTCCAGTCAGTAGGGGACTTGATTCGACAAGTTTGAATTTGGATGGATTGAATCGGGTATGTTTTTTCTAATAGTTGTTCAATCTCCACTCTTTTGAATAAGAGATCAACAATATTTACAATTTTGTATAATTATGAACATATTGAATCCTAGATTTAATTCTTAGTTGTGTTGTTCACAACTCTCTATTCCATCTCCTGGTACTTGGGCTATCTTATCTCAATTCTCATCGGGAGAGTTTGAAGAGGGTGGGAGTTCATAGGTATCATTTAATGTCTTAAAATCATTTAAATTTAATGTGATATATAATTATATGAATATAATTTTTTTAATTTTCAAATTTGAAATGTGTTATATAGGCTAATGTGGAGAAGAAAGTACCTGAGAGTGTGCTCGGAAGGGAGATTGGGATTGAGGAAGCACCCAGATTAGGAAATGATGTGTTTATTCAGGATGATTCATAAATGTATGTTCTTGACTTTTATCAAATTTTTGTTTTCTCAAATTTATAGTTTCATCTTTCCTCAATTATTTTGAATTATATAGAACCCTTAGATAAGTTTTTCGTTGTTTTAAATGGTGTACATTCAAACTTGTTTAAGTTTAGATCATGATGAAGACCTAATTTTGAACTTGAATATGTTTGAATATTTGAGAATGGATTCTATCCCACATCATAAAAGAGAAAGTTTCTAAATTTTCCTCTATTGCATTCCTTATTTTTCTGTCCAAGAATGGCGTAGTATTATATGAGAACATCTATTTCATCGAAGAAAGAGAAGATACGTATTTTTTGGAAGAATAGTTTTTAAAATGGAGATTTGTGAACTTTTTTAGATAATAAGTAGTTTTTTTGAAGAATTGCTTAATATGGAGATTTATGAGTCATTTAGTTTGAAAGGACATCGTGGAATTTGATTATATGACCACTACAGAAGAAGAAGAGAAGTATTTAACTGCTGAGGAGATTAGTATTTTATTGTTGTGTAAATATGATCAAATAACAACACCTGGGATGAGAATTACATCTAAGGATTTGAGACTTTATCCACAAGGAGAATTTCCTGAAGGATTTTGGACTTTATCCACAAGGAGATAAGTATTTCTTTGGAAGAATGACTTAATACATGGAGATTTGTGAATTTTCTTCATACACAGTTCTATATTTATTTTCAGATTATTATCTAACTCTAACTCACAATCTGTTTTACCAAGAACACAATAACATCTCTTGGGATGAGAATTTCACCTGAAGGATTTGGGACCTTATCCACAAGGAGAATTTCACCTCAAGGATTTGGGACCTTATCCACAAGGAGAATTTCACCTCAAGGATTTTAGACTTTATCCACAAGGAGATAAGTATTTCATTGGAAGAATGAATTAATATGGAGATTTGTGAACTTTCTTTATACACAATTCTATATTTATTTTCAGATTATTATATAATTTTAATTCAATTTTTTTTACCAAGAACATAATTTTTCTTTTTAAATTTTTTAAAGATTTTAGATAAGATTTACAAATTGTTTAAATCGTGTACTCTTAATTGGAGAGTAACTAGATCTTAAATCTGTTTAACTGTGGTTGGTTATGTTATTATTACTTATTGTTTATTTAATATTTAGTTACAGT
>SNQJ01S0025617.1:99056-128434 GCA_010110895.2 Picea sitchensis
AGTTCGATATCTTATATAATGCTTAGCTTTTTTCTTCCCAAATTTGTCAGTATCAATATTTTCTAATATTTCATCATCAATGTTGATAGATTCTCATGCATATTTCAATTTAACGTTTATATTAAAAAACGCAACCCAAACATAAATTCACTAAATTATATATACTTGAGTGTTCATCTTGTATTATCTAAATTTATGTACATACCTATAGGTGATTCGTCTTCTGCTTCAATTTCGGTTTCAACGTCTTCTACTTCAATTTCGGTTTCAACGTCTTCTTCAACATTATGAGACAAATTTATTTATGTTTTTTGAAAAACATCAAATTGTAATTACAATCAATTATATTAAATTTACAATATTTAAATTTGAATTCTAAATTTTGAATTATGTACTTTCTGAATACAGTCCCAATGTGTGTTGTGTGCTCGATCATCATATGTGCATGCATACCTGGTTAAAATTCTTCTTGTCGAAAATCTCTATTGACATTATCACCATTTCTTTCTTGAATATTTGCACGTTCTTGTTTCTTTCTTCGATAAATCTCTTTCCTTTGTTCGATTTGGTGAGTATCATCTCGAATGCGATCATATTTTCTCTTGCACAAACTTTCGTTTCCCATGAATTTTATAGTTATCTGTAAAAGATATGTTCAACAAAGACTTCACCTTGAAAAAATGCTCAACATTTATCTTTCAACATATAAATTGTTATTCCAATAAAAACTTGAACAAACATCAATTACCTTATTCAACAAAAACCAAAAAGACGATTCGAAACTTTGTTTAAGTGCTCTAGAAAACCACCATGTATCGATATCGATCCTCCGATTAAGCCTATGGAACAGAGGGAAGAAATAAAGAAAGAAAAGAATACAGTGTCAATCAGTAATAGAAATGCTTTGAAATCCCTATCCTCGAGCTTATATCTGTCCGTCCATCCAATGAACTGTGTTAAATGTGTTCGGGTGAAATCCTATTTATACAATTTGGCGCAAAATGAAACGATACGACGTGTCTTTTCATTTTTTCCGCCGACGGAATTCACTCAACATCCTTTCAACCGAAAGAAGGATTTTTCAACCGAAAACCTTGGAAACCATTCAGTTTTGACGGTTTCCGTTAGATTTTATTTTTTCGGCTGAAATATTAGTTTTTCGGTCGAAAACATGAAATTGGGACTGAAAACAAAAACCAAAGAATTTCCCCAAGATTACCTGAACTTCGGAGGTTGCGGACTCCTGCAAACACTGAGAATTTGGTTTCGAAAATGGAAACCAACATTTCCAAAATTGAATCTACTTTCAATTCCTATAAAAAATTTTCATTTTCTTTATTTTTATCTACTTTTATTTAGTTTTTTTAAAAAATCACTACATAATATTTTCAGTAGAAATTATGATTCAGTGAAATGAAATATCGGTATCTCTAAAAATATACAGTGAAAAATTTGGAAATATTCATAATCCTTAAACTGTGCTTTTCAAAAGGGTATATTTAGATTTTAGTTTTAAGTAAAAATTAAAATAGATACAACATGTAGAAAAACATGTGTTTAAAATCTGCAACGTTTTCAGCTTGGTCAACTTCAAAAAAATCTAGAAATTATAATATTCATACGTTAGATTCAAAATTATAGTCATAATGAAATAGAGTCTCTGCGGATTGTTGCAGCATATTTCGTTTCTTAAAAATATAAGTTCAATAATAGATACATTGTTGTAGAAATAAGTAACTCATTATCATTCATTTCATGTTTAAGGAACATAATGTTAAACAATTTTCAAATTGACATATCAAATCGTGATAAAAAAAAATTGAAAAATAGTCATTGGAAAGCTAACACAATTCTTCACAAGTTTTGTTTTTACTGTAAATTGAAATTTTAAATAAAAAAAATACTTTTGTATGCCGGAAGTTGAAGAAATTGTAAAAATACAGGTTTTTTTCTCATAAAACAAGCAAAAGTGTAACCCATCTTCATGATTTCACCCTCATCGACCACACAGATGAGAAGAAATTCTTGATCAACAATGAGAATGGAGGATGCGTCAGATTTTTCCTCCCGACAGAAGTCCAAAAGTACTATAAGCCCAGGGACCTAGAAGAGAGGCTCAACATGAACTTCGTGGTAAAGTTCTATGAGTTCCATGACACCATCTAGTTGATGGCCTCATGGTGGAAGGAGGAAAATAAGTTCACTAACCGGAGCAATGGCTAGTATGGAATGATTAATCTAAGGGATCCATACATCTATTTGATGGCTCTCATCTGTCGGTTATATGGAGAAAAGGACCGCTCCAAGTTTTCGAAAGCATGGATGCCTTTGACATACACAGTTGCAATCGTCAGGAGCAGCTTCAACTGTGGAGAGATAATCTCAAAACAATTAAGCATATGTGTACAAAAGGCTTAGACGTCGAAGGAAGGAGAGGCACCAACTTTCTACATGGCCTCGTACCTGCTCGATGTCATGTGCGCAAGGAACGTCTTCGTCGACATGAATCTAAGATGGCATGTTGCAGATCTCCCGGTCCACATCTACTTTAGCGTACTATGGGAGAACAGGTACATGAAATCTTACGCCACTCATCTGCAATGAATTCATCGCCTTCATCTATTAAATTATTTTTAAGAAGGAATGCCCAAGGATATCGATGACAACTAAGAAAATGATAGCCAAAGTAGGCCATTGGTACTTGGACGAACACTCAACCTACATCAGGGTGTTCGGGGCCATCAAAGAACCACATCTCCTACCCACTCATGTCCCAGATCGGCTCATCATGGGAGAAATCTGATATCAGACCATCCTTCAAGGCTATAATGCCACCTTGGTCAAAGACAAGAAACATGCTTTCATACCCTCTGGGTTTCATATAGGGTTTTATCTAGTGAAAGATATTGCTCAATCCAAACTAGAGGGGTTGAGCCAACTTGAATTCAGATTCCCGACAGGCCGATTCCATAAGCACGACTTTAAAGGCTTGGTCCTCCAACATGCTTTGCAAGTATTATCCTGCTGGACGTATGATCATGATAAGTTTGAGGATGAAATATTCACAGAGAGCACCCAGGACTGGGACGAGGTGGTGTAGAGGATGGCCAACCCAAACATGACCAGATTCAAGGCCATGAGCGTGGACTAATAGGTGGAAACAATAGAGAAGTCAACTCAAGAGGCCCTTAGAGCCAAGGAATAAATCAGAGTGGTAGAGACAACATAGGCATAAAGAAGGGGATTGTTCTTGACACCAGAGGCACATACAAGGGGATTTCTTTTGATGGAAGAGGCACAAAGAGTTATTGATCAGCCGCAAAATGACCCAAATATCGTAGAAATGGCGAGGGATCCCTTCGACAAGCCAATTGCAAGCAGAGGAGGGCCGATACAAATTGAAGGAATCATTGGGCCAAAAAACCCTGAAATTCCACCACTACAGATTGGATCACCAGGGGGAATTTCAACCCAGCCTGAGATATCAAGGACACCAGGGAGGACTAGCGTATTGAACCCCTTGTATGAATTAATAATTATCTATGATGATGAGGAGAGTTCAAAGGTTTCCCTAGTGACTCCGGTGCAAATCATGACGGAGAAAGAACCTAAGAAAGCATCCACCCTGGGTCCCGATGCTCCAAGTCGGAGATGTCCGCAGAACGAGCATGAGGTAGAAAGTGCCTTGGATGCTGAGCCACTCGACATACTGGGAACCCCAATGGAAAATGAGAGGGATGAGCTAGGATCAAGAAAACAAGGGGAAGAAATTCCACAACAGGAAATTGGCATCTCGATAGCTGATTACCAAGTAAGTACCGAACCTGCCCCTGATTCCTCAATTTTGGCTAGTAATTTAACCCCCGATGAGCATAAAAAAGAGGTCGAACCTTTGGGACATATAGAAGAGGTTCATGAACCCAGTATTGAACAAATAGATATCGTCGGGAGCCTGGGGAGAGCAACAAATCCCCGAACATGTGGATGAGGTCATCGATATAAAAGCAATCGCCTACGACCGAAAGAGGAAATCCATTGTGAGGAAAACCACCAAGAAAAGGAGGCTTACTTTGAAAATTTCCATCCTCATCACCACAAAGGAGAAATTGATTAGTACAGAGCATGACAAGATGTCTGAGCTTATCGACCCAGGAATGGAAATCACATATGCCACCCTGGATAGAGAAAGGAAATATGAAGATGAGTTGGCCTCTACGCTAAAGGAGTTGGAGCATCTATTCCATTTGGAGAAATACTATCAGGACTCCACATAGGCCATGGTATTTTTGAGAAGCGAATTCCAAGATGTCTACAACAAATTCACGAGGGAGTGAAACCTTTTCACTGTAGGGACAACTGAATTCCAAGAAGACACCCTTATGGCGCTAGCGACATGCAAATACATGGAAAGATGGTATGAGAAGGCCCAACAAGCGGTGGAAATAATTGATTACATCAGCACAGTTCAAAAGGGTCGAGACGCTGTAGATCATGACATTCAGGTGCTAAGGGACAACAACATCGAATGTATAAGGAAGTCGGTCTAATACTAGGTGAAGATGGCCCTAGAAAATCAACAACAGATTCAAGAGAAATGGGTCATTTGCAAAAGAAGCTGGACCAATATCAATCGGAAGATGAGAGACATCGGTCTCCCATAATTCGGCTCACCTGAGGACTTTGTCAATTTGCATGACATAGTCAAATAACATGCAGAAAAATACTCATCATGGACTGCAGAGATAGCAAAGGTGGAAAACATGGCGCGAGTTCAAGTACAACAGTTCATGGAGAACTCGATCAAGGCTCGGACAATATTACAATAGTTAAGTGTTAAAGTAGTCAAGTATTCTGCACATGAAGTGGAGATAAAGGAGATCCTTTCAGCCCCGATGAACCAACACAAATTCCTGTTTTGCAACACATGAAAGGAAATCTTCATCAAATGGTCAGAGTATGAGAAGAGTCATCCATTTAAGTGAAACCATTTAATGACTCTTAGAATACCAAGAGATGGAAGCGCCATGTGCCGATGTTTTTTTTTACTTAGCTTGCACTTTTGATAGTTATTTTTAGTTAATAATTTGTTATAAACAAGAGGATCGACCTGTTAGAAGAGGTCGATGGTTTTGAGAAATACCCTCATTTTTGGAATTGTAAATAACTATTTCAGAACTACCTTAATTGAGAAGTCATGTTTAGGACATGAGAAACAAAATTTGTTTTACATCAAAGGTGTGTGTGATTGGATCATAAGGAGGAATTACTTTTGAATTTATCTCATGAATGGATGTTGTAATGAGTAAGAGTTTCTAAATCTATTGATAAGTTAGTTGATTCAATATTTTTATAGTTCTTTTCTATAATGATGGAAAGAAAATTGTTGTGTTAATGTGTGTTTAGTGATTAGAGCTAAGGAAACTAATTTTCTTGCCATCATTTTATTGCATGTATGTTTTCTTTCAATAATTGTATCTCAGTCAATAATTGAAATACCAACAAGTTGATGTATTAGTACTAGGCTTGACGCAGGTATGAAATATTTGTCTCCATGCTTGAGCACGAGGGTTATCCTAAGTGAAACCTTCTTCATTAGTTAGGATCTCCCCTTTTACCCAATTGGTTTATACTAGCACACATCTTTTATAAGACCCACCTAATAAAATAAAATACAAAAGAGAAAGTTTAAAATGAAGGAGGAATTTTCATAAGATGATATCATGTCAATCATTACGTAAATCCCATCGATTATTCGGTTGGATCGACAGATCTGGAGAACCATTCCACTATCAAACATTGCAGAGTCTAATTGGGCCTTGGTGGCGGTTTTGGTTCCTGTTGTTGAGTTAAATGGATTTAGGACCCCTCAACAGAATTGGTGCTAGAAGGAGGGCAGAAGAATGAATGGCTGACAATATTTCTGATATAAAATTTCAAATAGTCTGTAGATTCAAAACAACCCACATGCATGGCTAGTCATTCTCAAGACAACCCACACACATTGAGTACTCCTGAAACGAGTAACTCGCCCCAACAAGAGGAAGAACATTAATTCCCTCAAATACCTTACGCTCTCCCCCACAAGGAGTTGAACCAGCTCATAAGAATCACAAGGGTTTACTCCTGACAAATTGGAGCACTACCCTTAGCTCTGTTACTCCCTCATAGAAAACAAGTAAGTAGACCAGTGGTAGACACCCCCGACCAGGTTTTTGTCCACACAGTAGAATACCTAATAGATTTTTCCCTCACTGAGATCTAACATCCCCTCTACCTAATCCATGAAACACCAGCTGGTAACTGCTCTGAGCCCGATGATTTTTCTGACAAGGAAGGGTTTAACATATAATGCTCAATTTCGGAGTCGGACGACATGGAAGATAACAATGATCATAATGAAGAAAGGGGAAACCCACCTAAGAATAATCAACCTTAGTTGGCCAGAGATTCTTTGGCCATTCCTGGGCAAGTACATAACCTTCCCTGACATCTAGAAAAGTTACTCCCTAAATTTGACCTTGAAACCTCAGGATTTCCTGAAGACCATATCAAAAAATTCATACTAGCTATTAGACTAATGAATGTCCAACATGAAGATGTAGTATGCAGGATTTTCCCCTATACTTTTGAGAATTCATCCTCCATGTGGTATTTTAATTTTCCTGTAGGTTCCATAACTAGTTGGATGAAGTTTCAAAAGGATTTTTTAGATAAATTTGCAGAAGAAACCACTACAGGAGCTTTGATGGATGAGTTGTTCGTTGCCACCATGAGTTCAAAGGAGAAGGTTAAAGACTTCAATCAACGATTCACCACTATCCTAAACAAATTTCAACCCGAAGCTAAACCCACTCAGGAGTTGCAAATCGAAGTATATGCTAATGCTCTCCCTGCTTCCATTTCCATGTTTGTGAAGAGGGCTGCCAAAAAAATTTTAGCTGAGAATTTTGAGGAAGCCAAAACTATAGAATTCCAAATGAAGGGATGTAAAGAAGGCCAAGTCTCATTTGTTAAGAAGGAAGTTCAACCTCCTCCTAGGAGGGGACTCTTTTTTACCAGGCCCCCAGGGAAAGAAACAGAACAAGGTCCCGAAAAGGGAAGTGGAGACATATAATACCTACAACAAATGATAAAGAAGTTGTCAAATGAAATCATAGACATGAAAAGATGTGCAGGGGAAGGAAACCAAAGCTAAAGGCCCTATAAACCCTTTTTTAAAAGAAATGCACTGTTCAAATCAATTGAACCTCCCCCAACCAACTTAAACATCAATATGGGAAATGTAGCATCCGACTCTTTCTGTACCTATCACCAAGAGAAACAATATGAAAGAGATTGTCCACAATGGGTGCATGCCATGAATTTGATGGTCAACCAGTTCCTAGACAAAGTTTCCCTTACTGGAAAATCAAGTGGCTCAACTACGAATATTGTTGATCAGGAAGAAGTCGACCCACTGGAAGAAATATCCATGTTGCTATGGGACCCTAACCTACCGATGCCTTCCAATGATCTATTTGAGGTTCAAGAACCACCCACAGAGGTCTTGGATGTGCAAACGCGAAGTAGGGATCATCATGTCTCAAACAACCTTACCATTGCCCATGCTTCGAGAGGAAAACAAGCGTCTGATCACCTGAAAGAATCTGTTGTCTCCTAAAGAAATCCTATAAACATCCATGCATGAGAATCGCCCAAGCTAGACTACAACACAATAGAAGATCTGAAAAAATTGAAGGCAAATATATTCGTCATGGACATGTGTAGAATCCCCCAACAAAAGTACTATTTGTTACAAGCTTTGAATTTGGTAGAAAATCCTATAACAAGCACTTACCAAGGAGAAAATCCATCCCTTTCAAATCTAAGAAATAAGCCAACTGTACATGCTTTCTCTCAAGATAAAAAGGGAAAACCTTTCATCCCACCATTCCTCCTAACATTTGAAGTCTTCAATAGAAACCTCCATAACTGTTTGGTTGACTCAGGGGCATCCTCTAATGTTATGTCATTATATATATGCAAGAAATTAAATGCAATCCCCCTCAAAAGTGATAAGGATGTGATACAACTAGACAGAACCTGGGTGAAATTTATGGGAGAACTCAAGGATGTCATGATCAGGATGGAGACACACCCGAAATTTGTTCAAGTGATTGACATCATTGTAGTAGATATCCCATAATCTTATATGGGTTACTACTTAGTTGAGATTGGTCCAAGAAGTTAAAAAGATACTTTAGTATAGACTGGGTTCACCTTTTGTTGCCATTAAAGGGGCACAAATATGATCAGGATCGATAAGGAAAGATATCTAAAACACACTGTCATCGACCTAGAATCCCTCAACAAACCCTCTTCAGCATATTTCCCCATGCTAGGCCATTATTCCTGCAACTCTGGTTTCAGTAATTTCTCACCTCTCTCATCTGATGTCCCTATTACTCAAAATTCCGAAATGACTTTTCAATAAAATTTGTCGATGGTGGCAGAAGAAATCCTCTTATGTCAAGAACCTCTGTCAAAAACCACGAAGCAGATAGGAGGAAACGAGGAAAGTGGTAGGCAAAAAGAAACTGATGGTTTTTTCTCAAAGGTTTGGACCTTATACTTTGATGGGTCTAATTCACAAGAAGGATCAGGAGCAAGGTGTATCCTCATTAATCCCAAAGGTAAACTAAATTTCTTGTCCTACAGACTAGAATTTGAATGCACAAACAACACTATTGAGTATGAATCTCTAGTACAAGGGCTAAAGAAAGCCATAGCCTTGAACATTAAAGAACTAAATGTTTTCAGAGACTCTGAAATCATCGTTAGACAAGTAAGGAACAATATACACTACAACTCTCCCCACCCGAGGAATTATCAATAGGAAGTACACAGACTAATAGAAAATTTTGAAGCCTTCAACATTACAACGATCCCCAAAACAAAGAACACTCTTGTTGATTCCCTAGCCATTGTTGCTTCAAGGTTATCCCCTTTAGAAGACTATGAATCCTCCCGGTTCACTGTGGAGCTACTCTACAAATCGTCGGTGCCCAATAATATTTCTAATTGGAAGGTCTTTGAAGGAGATGAACAGATAATAAACTTCTTAACCAATCAGGAAAATTTTAAATATATGGCTATTGACGATAAAATATTTTAGGAGCAATTAGTAGAAACCGATCCCCATGTACAAAAACCTGAAATAGATCAATCGACTGACAAACAGAGGTTTCACACGATACTAAAAGGGGTAGCCAATTTAGAAAACCTTTTTGACTTAAGGGAAAGATTTAAAGGGTCAAGGAACACAAAGTCTAGGAGTTCATGTCCCATGCACGAGACTATAAACCTAGGAACCCTAAGAATATAAATATCGACAAAACAATATCTAAAGAAGAAAGGAAGGCATATCTCAAACTTTTCAAAGAATATAAAGATGTTTTTTCATGGTCCTACCAAGATCTGAAAACTTATGATACTCGTATCATTCAACACACAATCTCGTTAAAACCAGGAGTAAAAACCTTCCAACAGAAGCTCTGAAAGTACCACCCATCTCTAAAACCCCTCATGTTTGAGGAGTTAAAAAAATTACTAGATGCTAAAATCATATTTCAGGTTAGACACTCTGCTTGGGTAGAAAATTTGGTTCCTGTCAAGAAAAAATCTAGGGAGATCCATCTATGTGTGGATTTTAGGAACCTCAATAGAGCATCAGAAAAGGACAACTACCCAGTCCCACCGATAGAGAAACTCTTGCAAACCGTGTCTGGTTCTGAGATTTTCTCCCTGCTGGATGGTTTTTCAGATTATAACCAAGTTCTAGTTTCAGAGGAATACCGATTGAAAACTACCTTCCGAACCAAGTGGGGAACCTTTGCTTATAAACGCATGCCCTTTGGGTTAATCAATGCATGGGAAACCTTCCAAAGGGCCATGGACATAGTGTTTCAGGGACTAATCAACAAATGTGTAGTAGTTTATTTAGACAAAGTGACTGTATATTCAAATAATAGAAAAGATCACATCCAACACCTAACCCAGATTTTTGAAAGGTGTAGGAAAGACGCTATATCCTTAAACCCTAAGAAAACGATATTTGGTGTCGAGGAAGGGAAACTTCTAGGTCATATTATATCTCAAGTAGGAATTTGCATAGACCCAGAATGGATTAGGGATATATCTCAGCTTCCATTACCCCACAACAAAAAGGCTATGCAATCCTTCTTTGGGAAAATCAATTTTGTGAGAAATTTCACCCCTAATTTCGTTGAAACTATAAAACCCTTACAAAAAATGATCCACAAAGATGTTAAATTTAAGTGGGATGATGAACGAAAAAGTTCTTTCAACAATATTAAGACTACAATATCTCATGCTCTAGTGTTGTGAAGTCTCGAATTTAGAAAAGATTTTTTCCTCTACACTTTTGCCTCTGACCAATCATTAGCTGCAGTATTGAATTAGAAGGATGATGACAATAATGAGGCCCCAGTCTCATTTATGAGCACCAATATCCAAGGGGTCAAACTAAATTACCTTGCTATAGACAAGCATGCTTATGCGGTGTACAAGGTAGTGAAACACTTCAGATCCTACATCCTAAAGAACCACACCAAAGTCATTATGCCTCATCCCGTAGTCTGATCCCTATTCACTCAACAAGATATGGCAGAAAGAAGAGGGAATTGGATGGAATTGGTCCAAGAATTTGATCTCGATATAAAACCTGCCAAACTGGTTAAGGGACAAGGATTATGTAAACTGACAGCTGAAACATAGGACCAAGTAAATGAAGACCCCGTGTGAGAGAATGAATTGAAATTATGGTATAATGAAGCTTCATACGTGTCCCCAAGGAAAGAGTATTGGTATGGGAAATTATCTTATCTCCTGCACCATGGGACTTGTGCAGAAAACCTAAACCCTAAGCAAAGGAGAGCTCTCAGACTAAGATCAACACAATATCACCTCATAAATTTAGTGCTCTTCCGCGTTAATTATGATGGTGTACTTTTAATATGTCTTGAACGAGAAGACGCAGACAAGGTTCTGAAGGAGCTCCATGATGGTCCTATAGGTGGACCCTTCGCAGGGAACACCACCGCTAACAAAATACTGAGAGCTGGTTATTATTAGCCTACTTTGTTCAGGGATGCTCACACATACACTAGGAACTATAAAACTTGTCAAATAAGTGCAGGGAGGGAAAAGAGAGAAGGTGTCCCACTCCAACCTGTGGCCGTCTCCAAGCCATTCTAGCAATGGGGGTTAGATATCATAGGATAAATTATATCGAGTTCTTCAAAACAACATAGATACATAATGACTGCCATAGACTATTTCACGAAATGGGCAGAGGTCGTCCCTCTGACTCATGTAAACGAAAAGGTGGTGATCCAATTCATAGAAAAACAGTTGATCACAAGATCTAGTATGCCTTCCATCCTTGTTTTTGATAATGCCTCTCACTTTTCTTCCACCCTATTAACAGAGTTTTCTCTAGACAAAGGAATCATAATCAGATACTCTGCAAACTACTATCCATAGGGGAACGAAGTGGAAAAATAAACCAATAAGAACCTAGTGAGGATATTAAAGAAAACAGTTGCAGACAACCAGAGGAATTGGCACAATTCACTTCATAATGCCTTATGGGATGATGGAGTAACACCCAAGGAATCTATAGGGAATTCCCTTTACTTTCTGGTATACAGACAAGAAAACGAGTTGTACCTTCCATATCTTCATCTTGCTTAGGATTCTAGATGAAAACCCTCATTGGATATTCAACAAAGAATTGACACCCTCCTCATGCTAGAAGAAGAAAGGGAGAAAAAAAAATCAAATTTCATTTCTCATCAGCAGATAGTTAAAAGGTGGTTTGACAAGCATAAGACCAAAGAGAAGAATTTTGAAGTAGGAGACTTAATCCTGAAATGGGACAGAGCGAATGAGTCGAAGGGAAAACATTCAAAGTTTCAGAATCTATGGCTCAGACCTTTTCAGGTAGCTGAGAAACTTGGGGTAGGCATGTATCAGTTGAAAAATCTAAAGGGACGCCCTCCCGGTGAATGGACAATCCCTAAAACAATATTTTTGTTAAAAAAAAATGTGTGTGTTTTCATGATATTTTGTTTTTAGGTAGGCTGATTGCGGAGTCCTTTATTTTTATTTTCTTGTTATAGCGTTTTTTGCACTTTGAAGATTGTGTTCTATAGGGCATTGGTTGACCTTATTTCATGTGATATAATGAATTTTGTTCTTGACTCATGCTTACATACAACAAGAGAAGCGTTGGGAGAATTGCAGTTGTTTTGAAGGACTTTTGTGTCTAACCTGTGATAATAAACAACTGTGGAAAAGTGATGAAGTGTCCGCCTAGTGGTCTGGTAAAACCTAAAGAGAAAGATGGTAAGCTGGAAAGGAACACATGCACCTCAAGACAGAGCTAGAAAATATTCACCTTAACCATCTAATTTTGCAAATAACATACGTCCTCCTCTCCCACTCGCTCAGGGCATTCTACCGAAATAAAATCAATTATATCAAATGAATGCAAATTAGGAGAGGGTATGCAGATAACTCCATCGGGGCTATGGAATCTCGTTGGAAGCGGAGCAAGGTCTGTGACATCAGGGTGACTTCTTCATGGATATAGACACTCACTGGCAGCAGAGAAACATTGTAGAAAGTGAACAATGATAACAAAAAGGCCTAGATCCGGTGAATGCTTTACTCGAATCTTGTCAAAAGAGGGTATGGGTCATGGTTAAAGGAAACGAAGGAGGAATAAAGGTTGAAACCCCATAGGCAAGCCCAGATTCACCAACCAGGGAATTTCAAACACAATGATAGAAGAGGCTATGATAAAAAACCAGTTAAGTTCTTAACCAAATTCTGCATCAACTAAGCCCAAGGATGAAACAAAGATTCTACTTTCTCCCAGTAAGTCACCATTTGTTGAGCACTCAACACAACCTAAAAGCCTTATCAAATTTTGTCACTTTTGGGTACCACTTGTTTTCTTCACTGTTTGATTCGATTCATTTTTGGGAAGTGGTTTATCTTTATTTGTTTTCATGTATCTTATCACTTAGTCCGTGTCATTTGAACTTGTGAAACCTCATGTCTAAAGGACCTTAACACCCAAATTAAGAATCAACATATAAACATTGGACCTAACACGCTCGGGTTCAGCGTCAGAAAGAATTCAAGTAAGTAAAGGAACCACACAAAAACAACAGTCGCTAAGCATCGATTCTTGTTGGCATCGCCAGGAGGCAGTTTTGGTTTGCATAAGTTATTCGCATAAAGGTTCAAGAGATAGCCAATCCCCTTCAACCTCGATGAAATATGAGAAAGACAGACATTAACAAAGAATGTAAAGAAATTGTCGATAGCCGATGCCCAATCCTCTTTCTCGAGATCTGGGAAATCCAAAAAGGTTACAACAATCACTTTGACCACGATAAAATTATCGTCGATCGTCAATCTCCGATGCATTTCGGCATCGGGACTTTTTCGAGGGAACAATTCCGAGAGAAATTTGGTAAGTTTATAGCCGATCATTGATCCTTGATTCTTTTTGGCATCGACAAGTTAGGATTTGGTTTTAGAACAAATGGCTCAAAGAAAGTACTGACTCCGACTGACACGAGCGAATGAAGTCACTGGTCTTGAATGCCACATGTACTTACCATGTAAGGGGGTCGTACAGTCTAATTTTTATCACGAGTCATATTTTTTGTTCCCTGGGTCCTAGTCACACCTCCAAGTCATCTTTGCCACATCAGCGCTGTACGGTAAGATCGACCAGCATCAGAACTTTTGCAGGAGGATATCAATGAAAATGTTCACAGCACAATCCTGACCCCCGTTCCACCAATTGAAAGAGAAGAATGATGGGACATTTGCAGCATTAGATACTATCAGATTTTGTACATTTAAGGAACTAGTTAATGCCTGATCCCGCATTAGTTTCTACCCCATGCGTTGATTAGACAACAACATTTTGAAATTGTGGATAGACCACATTACCACCCGTGCCTCCGATGTCAACCCATGATGAATTTAATTTTAAACACCTATGAAGATATGGCGGCAAATTTGTTGAAATTTCACTCATAACCCAAATTGAATGGCTGATGTGAAACGATAAGATCATCCATGTTTAAATATCTAGAATTGTTTTGAACAGATTAATTCTACACATAATTGAATTCCAAAGCATTCAAAGGAGCAAAGTGAGCAACTCGAGACTGTACTAAACATTTTGATTATCAAAACCATGTTTAACAAGCTTCAGAGGTATGTATCCAAGTCTTTCAATTCGTTGGTTATAATTTATATACATTCATCCAGAAATATTACACAGTCTCTAAACTCTCCTCTAGTTGTAGGAAGAATGTCGCCGAGAAAGCCAACCACTAGATGCTCATCGAGGGAGCCCAAGATAAAGGAAGTTGAAGCAGGAGAAGGCTCTTCTCCGAGGACCGCAAGGTATTTGGAGTACGCTCCCAAGTTGGAGCCTGTCATCAAAACCTCGACAAAGAAGGTTTTTTCCTAGCCTTTGACCTTCAATGGTACTGAAGAAAGCACTGGGTCCAAAATAATGCTCCCACGGTGGGGGGATCTCTTTAACAGGATCATTCAAGAAGAATATCCAGAATATATCCCACACAATGATCCAGATGTAAGGACCCTCGATGACCAGGTGTTCCCGAACATTTGACGGTCATATTTACACATGGTGGCAAGTATAACCCCATTTTTCTCCTGCATAGAGGTTCTAAAATGGCTCATAGACCACATAAATGGGCATAAATTCTTGATCAATGATGAGAATGGAGGATGCGTCGGAGTTTTCCTCCCGACAGAAGTCCAGAAGTACTATAAACTCAGGGACCCATAAGAGCGGCTCACCATGGACTTTGTGGTAATTTTCTATGAGTTACATGACACCAGCCAGTTGATGGCCTCATGGTGGAAGGAGGACAAGAAGTTCACTAATCGAAGAAATGGATGATATGGAACGATTAATCTAAGGGAGCCATACATATATTTGATGGCTCTCATCTACCAGTTATATGGATAAAATCACTGCTCCAAGTTTTTGAAAGCATGGATGCCTTTGGCATACACCATTGCAATCGTCGGGAGCAGCTTCAACTCGGGAGAGATAATCTCAAAAAAATTAAGCATTTGTTTACAGCAGGCTCAGATGCCGAAGGAAGGAGAGGCACCAACTTTCTACATGGCCTCATACCTGCTCAATGTCATGTGCACAAGGAACGTCTTCCCCGACATGAATCTAATTTGGCATGTTGTAGAGCTCCCAGTCCATGTCTACTTCAACGTACTATGTGAGAATAGGTACAAGAAATCTTATGCACTCATCTGCGATGAATTCATCGCCCACATCTATTTTATTAATTTTAAGAAGGAATGCCCAAGGATATCGACAACATCCAAGAAAATGATAGCCAAGGTAGGCCATTGGTAATTGGACAAACACTCAACCTACATTAGGGTGTTTGGGGCCACCGGAGCACCACATCTCCTACCCACTCATGTCCCAGACTGACTCTTTGTGGGAGATATATGTTATCAGACCATCCTGCAGGGTTATAAGGCCACCTTGGTCAAAGACAAGAAACAAGATTTCATACTCTACGGGTTTCATATAGGGTTTTATCTAGTGAAAGATACTACTCAAGCCAAACTGGAGGGGCTGAGCCAACTTGAATTCAGGTTCCCGACAGGTCGATACCGCAAGCATGAACCTAAAGGCATGGTCCTCCAACATGCTTCACAAGTATCATCCTGTTGGTTGTATGGTCACAGAGAGTGCCCAGGATTGGGACGAGGTGGTGCAGAGGATGGCCAACCCAAATATGACCAGGTTCAAGGACATGAGCATGGACGAATAGATGGAAACGATAGAGCAGACAACTCAAGAGGCCTTCAGAGCCAAGGAAGAAATCAGAGCAGTAGAGACAACATAGGCATAGAGAAGGGGATTGTTCTTAACACCAGAGGCACAAACAAGGAGAATGATTTTGATGGCAGAGGCACAAATAGTCATTGATCAGTTGCAGAATGACTTGGATCTCATAGAGATGATGAGGTTTCCCTCTGACAACCCAATCACAAGAAGAGGAGAGCCAAGTGGCTCAAGTCCAATACAAATTTAAGGAATCATCGGGCCAAAAAACCCTGAAATTACACCACCATAGATCGGATCACCAGGAAGGATTTCAACCCAGGATGAGATTTCAAGGACACCAGGGAGGACTAGTGTATCGAACCCCTTGTATGATTTAATAATTATATATGATGATGAGGAGAGTTCGGAGGTTTCCCTGGTGACTTCGATGCAAATCACAGAGGAGAAAGAACCTGAGAAAGCATCGACCCTGGGTCCCGGTGCTCCAAGTCGGAGTCGTGCGTAGAATGAGCATGAGGTAGAAAGTGCCTTAGACATTGAGCCACTCGACATACCAAGAACCCCAATGGACAACTCGAGGGATGAGATAGGATCGGGCGAACAAGGGGAATAAATTCCACAACAGGAAATCGGCATCTCGACAGTTGATTACCAAGTAAGTACCAAACCTGCCCCTGATTCCTCAATTTTGGCCAGTGCTTTACCCCCCGATGAGAAAAAACCATAGGCCGAGCCTTTGAGACATACAAAAGAGGTACAGGAACCTATTCTTGAACAAATATACACCATTGGGAGCCTGAGAAACACTCTTACTTGGGGAGAGAAAAAAATCCATGAACCTATGGATGAGGTCGCCGATATACAATCAATCACCTATGAATGAAAGAGGAAAGCCATCATGAAGAGAACCACCAAGAAAATGAGGCTTACTTTGGACAATTCCATCCTCATCACCACAGAGGAGAAATTGATCAGTACAGAGCATGTAGAGACATCTGAGCTTATCACTACAGAAATGGAAATCACAGATGCCACCCTGGATAGAGCAAGGAAAGATGAAGAGGAGTTGGTCGTTGCGCTAAAGGAGTTGGAGCATCTGCTCCATTTGGAAAAATACTATCAGGACTCCACACATGCCACAATATTTTTGAGAAGTGAATTCCAATATGCCTACAAAAAATTCACGAGGGACCGACACCTTTTCACTACAGGGACAACTAAATTCCAATAAGACACCCTTATGGCACTAGCGACATGCAAAGACATGGAAATATGGTATGAGAAGGCCCACCAAGTGGTGGAAATAATTGATTACATCGGCGCGGTTCAAAAGGGCCGAGACGCTGAAGAGCATGACATTCGGGTGCTAAGGGACAACAACATCGACTGTATAAGGAAGTCGGTCGAATAATGGGTGAATATGGCCCAAGAACCTCAGCGGGAGATTTAAGAGAAATGGGTCGATTGTGAAAGAAGTTGGACCAAGATCAATTGGGCATTGAGAGACATCATTCTCCCATAATTCGGATCACCCGAGGACTTTGTCGAATTGCATGACATAGTCAAACAACATGCATAACAAGACTCATCATGGACAATAGAGATAGAAAAGGTGGCAAACATGGCTCCAGGTCAAGTACAATAGTTCATGGAGCACCCGATCAAGGCTCAGACATTATTACAACAGTTAAGTGTTAAAGTAGTCAAGTATCGGGCATGGGCAGTGGAGATAAAGGAGATCCTTTCGGCCCCGATGGACCAACATAGATTACTGTATGCCAACACATGCAGGGAACTCTTCGTCAAATGGTCAGAGTATGAGAAGAGTCATCCACTTAAGTGAAACCATTTGATGACTCTTAGAAGAAAGAGAGATGGAAGCGCCATGTGGTGATGTTTTGTTTTACTTAGATTGCACTTTTGATAGTTATTTTTAGTTAATAATTTGTTATAAATAAGAGGATCGACCTGTAGAAGAGGTCGATGGTTTTGAGAAAGACCCTCATTTTTGGAATTGTAAAGAACTATTTCAGAACTACCTTAATTGAGAAGTCCTATTTAGGACCGAAGACAAAATTTTTGTTTTACATCAAAGGCATGTGTGATTGGATCATAAGGAGGAATTACTTTTGACTTTATTTCAAGAATGGATGTTGTAATGAGTAAGAGTTTTTTAATCTATTGATAAGTTAGTTGATTCAATATTTTTATAGTTCTTATCTCTAATGATGGAAAGAAAATTGTTGTGTTAATGTGTGATTAGTGATTAGAGCTAAGGAAACTAATTTTCTTGCCATCATTTTATTGCATGTATGTTTTCTTTCAATAATTGTATCTTAGTCAATAATTTAAATACCAACAAGTTGATGTATTAGTACTAGGCTTGAATCTTCACAACGTTACTCAATTCAATTAACAATAGTATGACTTCATATTCAAGTGATGTGTGCATGGTTCTTTGAAGAGAAAGTAGTCAAGGTGCAGAGATGTCAGGACATTGGAGATGAGTTCAACGAGTTGCATGTAAAGTTTGGGACTTAGATGGATTTCTGAAATGAATGGATGGAATCAACCTTGTATCATAGTGAAGGTTCTATGCAATTTTGTGTAGCCGCGGATGGTGATTGAGGGGATTTCATGCAGAGAGTGGGTTTCTTGGGAAAGTGGAGGTCCAGGAAAACATACTTGAACCATGGTTGCAACCAAGGATGTCGTTTAAAATGTATGGTTGGTTTTGAATTCTTTCATTTCCTAAGTGTTGTAGTGAGTTTTTTGAAGGGAAGTCATATGTCTTGGTTGTTCAAATGTGATATGTTTCCACAGTGAAAACCAATAGACTTGAGAGTGGCTCAAGTGGTGTAGATTCGAAGAAGTCATGTAACAGTTGGGGACACTTTGATTGGAATAATGTGTGGAGATATTGGGGAGACCTGCTTGGACGAGTCTAGTGGTGAACTTAGGCAGAATTGGGTGCAGTCGTGGAGGTGGATTGAGGAAGATATCTAACTTTTGATGAGGTGCATTGGACAGGTCACTACGGTGAAGTAGGAAGCGAGGGATGGATGTATCAATTTTGAGAAGATGGATGAGGTACCTTAGTGTGTTGGTTCCTTAGCCATATTTGTTGAGTCATGCGATGAATTGACAGTCACAATGACAGTGCCAGAGTTTGGATGCTTACATGAGGTGCAAGGAAGTTTTGTTCTAGGTGATGGATGGATTCAGTGGAGATGTAAATCAATAATTGTTGGCAGTTAATCTGAATGGGTAAAACACAAACCAAGTGACTTGGGTGGTATTCTCTCACCTTTGGTATGGGGCCTTGGATGAGGTAGAGCATACCTTGGTGACTTGTAGATGATTGTGCGATGACTCAGATATCCAGAAGGGTCATTGGTTGAAATAGATTCTAAGGGGATAACCCTCCCTGATAATTTCCTCCATTAACCTCTATGCATGTGAGTCTTACTGGAACTATACTCCTTCAGATCTCATAGAATAAGATACTATTATGTATGAGTTAACACCAAGCTCAATCCCTAAAGGGTACTCGAGGAATAAGAGACAGGAAGAGGCTCCATCCTTTGGCCCACATCTTCGGTCAAGAAATAATATCCATCCATCTTCCTCGAGAAGGTAAGAAATTCGATGAACGAATCTTTGAATGCCTAATAATTCTTGCTCATGAGGCAATCCACAAAAGTATTGGTTCAAACATGCCAAGGCATGGAAGTTCCTTGAGGTGACTCATTCTACTTGGAGCACTTTGGACAGTTCGTTGGGACTTTTAAGGAGTGTGAGTGCATTGGCCACACTCATCCCAGATGTTGAGTTGCGAAGAGGCTACTCGATGGAAGAAGGTGAGTTGAAGATTTGCCTTATTTTTGAAGATTGTGTGGACATGCGTATTGCAGCATGAAGAGATTACTTGGACATGGGTGTTTCTCTAGTCTTGGGAAGCACAGTTGAGGGTGAAGCCTAACTATTCCAAGGCATAAAGAGGTGGATGCAACAATATGGATGGGTTATGGAGTAATGGGGAAAAGACAATCTATACGTGCAATTATTAGTGCAAAAGGGACGTTTCATATTCGAAGACGTAGATGAATATGGGGATAATTTGACCAAGGAAGCCAGACTTTTGGAATTGATTGCAGTAAGTCATAAGTTTAGAGTTGGTTGGATGTGTGGTTTTCCCTTGAATCTTCACAGACTTGGATGTGATGCAGTCTTTGTGTAGAAGATTGGTTAACTATGCCATGAGGTGGACAATGGAGTCAAGTTGTCATGAATGACTTTGTTTTGGGGTGACTTCATAGTGCAAAAAGGTGAGGGAAGACCTTATCTTGGTATGAGGTTATTGTGTGGATGAATTGAATTGTGGAAGTAAGTGACCAGTTTGTGCATGAGGGTGTGCAGACTCAGGGAGTGCGTGTAAAATCCCCACTAAATTTTTTGGACTTTTGCTTAGTTTAGTAGTGTACACATTTCATCAAACACTTTGATGGAAAAATCCCACTCACTATTGTAGCTTCTTTTTTTAGTAATTCTGAGTGATGAATTTCGTCAAACACTTTGTTCATGCCCTTAAAATTCAATGTAAGCCCTGATTTTTTGTTGTTAACTTTATGGTTTGATGGTTGGGTGTTTTCTTTAAAGAATGCCAATGTATAAATAAATATTTGGTGCCAAATAAAATATGCATCAAGCAAGTATTTAATAACAACAACAATACAGTTACAAAAACATCTTAGCAGTGACAACAATAATTATTGAAGCCAGAGTTGATTTATTGATTAATGTACTGACCTGTTTACAAAAGATAAGTACCCACCATAACCATCTCAACTTTCCTTTGATTTTGCAGCTCTAACACACCAAAAATTGACATCTATCCATATAGAATCAATGGTAGCAAATAGAACTCGATCCCAACAAAAAAATCGGCCTCCAATAGATGAAAAATGATCCAAAAATAGATGAAATGGGTTCTAGCAGTAAGCTCACCCCCCAAACAGTGATAGCTTTTTTCTTTGATAGTGAGTGTGAGTAACCCACCCAACAAGGAGAGATGCACCCTCTACTAAAGGTATTCAGCCCAAAATGAAGCGCCAAGGAAATAACTCGAGATCATTGCCCAAAAAACTTGCCCAACAATTAGGAAAATGTCCCCTCAACCAATGACTCGGCCCCACACTTAAGAAAATTATGCCCCAAACACCAAACATACAACTTCAAGTCCAAATCGTCCTCCTCAAACAAAATCGACCTTTGCAAATGAATAACTCATCCTCCACATGATAAAACTCAACCACAACAAAAATAAATTAGCCACACAGTGAGAAACATGTCACAATGAAGCACAATGAAAAGATCTAAGTGATTTTCTCCCTTTGATCATCTAGGGTGGATGGTCTCACCACCAAAACCAATCTTCCAACTTTCTCTAGGGTTTTTTGTCCCAAGAGTCAAAGCCACAAGATCTCTCTCATTTTGTTTTTAGAAAATAGTAATGCATAATGAGAGAGGGCATCTTCATTCCTTTTATATTTCCTTGTTCACCCTTTTGCTGACCCTTTTACCCTTTTATACTTAAGTGACTTTTTAATTTAACTTCAGAAAGATCACTTTATTAATTTATTAACCCCTTTTACTCCAAAAAGTGATTTATTTGACTTTAAATCATTTTTGGGTACTAAAATTCACTTTTTTATCCTCCACCATTTAATTCTCTTCATTCCAGTTCCAACGAATTATTACACTAAGGTAACCCACTTAGATAAATTATTAAAATGAAAATCTTAGTGAAATCCATTAAATAATGCTCATTAATACTCCCAAATTTATGGGAATAGTCGAAATGCTTTAGAACCAAAATTGTCTGCACGAGAGTGATCCCGATGATGAAATATGATGAACGGACCTCTAAAAGAATCATATCACTCCTCCAAACCAACAGATATCACTTTTAACCTCCAATTACTCCTATGGTTAGGATGACATAAACCCATAAGGTCATCTACAACTGTAGAGTAAGGAAATCCAAAAATGGGGACATTACAGTCCTCCCTTCCCAAATATTACTTGTTCTTAAGAAATTCCATCACAACCCTATGATCAAAAATTTGAACCGGAATGGATTTGAGAATGATCCCCGGGTCCCAAACCAATCTGAAAGATGTGGAGCACCTACCACTCACAGTATTGTTTTGCAATGTACTAACACAATAGGCCCCTAAATACCACTGATCAATAGAGAAAATAGATATTGTAAGTACTTAATCCACCCTCCGTAGAATATCCCACCTAGGAATCCAATCCACTGATCCATATGAATAGGTTCACAAAAGTAACAACTATCTCTCCCATCTGTACCAGCTGCCAAACTGTCAACACATAAAATCCCAGGGCCCCATTCTATCACTAGGAAGGACCCATCATCTTGACACTAGGCCACTCTTATCATAAATATCTAACCCTCATGCCTAGACTGCATCCTCCACTCCTGTAACCCCAAGTTGCAATGCCTCAAATAACCATCCCCACTATTAAGGATCATATCCTGTCAATGTATCTCAATGAAGTCCCAAGCTGCAATTTTTCTGCCTGAATCAAACCTGGGCAGCAAAAAATGAGAATCTTCCCAACCATGACATATAAACCTCATCATATTTCCTCATGTCACTCCTAAAATGAAGCTGATCAAACATTGTCAAAGGGCACATATAGAAGATTTCAACCAAGCCAACTCTAAAACCATACATCCAGGAGAAGTCTCTGTGGTCACAAACTGATAGGGAATTAATGAAACTTAATCTCCAAGTGTCAAAGGGAAAATACCTAATACTCCAACACCCCCAAACTACTGCAATCATCCAGACATTGTCCAAAAAATCTCCCATCACATCATCTGCAAATTTCCTCCATGTGAACCTCTCTCAAACCTGCCTATAAGTGGTAAAGTCACTAGGGTACCAAATTGACATGTATGATGTGAAGCACCCTCTAGTTATAGCATTGATATGTAAGGTGCTAACATAATAATCCACTTGATTTCCCCTGATAAGCTAAGAAATCATAAGTTGCATAAACTTGCTCGACTCCTTAGAAGACCACTCCTCCAAGAAACCAATCCTAAGCATCCCAACAGTAAAATTCGGAAAGAGAAAATTGACCATCTTATCTATATTGATTGTTGAGTTGTCAAACAATGCAGTCCTAGGGTCCTAATCTAATCTTAGAGAGGAAACATCATGTCATTGTTGCACCCCTCTAATCATAATCGTCTAACCACCATGCTTAGACTGCACTCTCCTCTCTTGGACCCCAAAGATGAAATCCTTGAAAGGAATGAACTCACTAACCTGGATCATGTCTCACCAAAGAATCACAATGAAGTCAAAGTATACCAACCCATGGATAGACTTGATCCTAGGTATCGTGCAGGAAAATATACCTTGTCATATAGAATTAAGCTCAACAACTCCTCTCACAACATCCACACAATGACATAGACCAATCACTGACATGACCCTATTGATCATCCTCATCATCTAAAGCAGTCTATCACTCCGATGAATTCCAGGATCCCACCACCAAATTGGAATTCCACCACTCTCAATGCCTACTGAAAACTATAAGAATCTATCCAAAATAGTCTGGAGCTCCTCTCGTGTACTACTCTGTGCCAATGAATACACTTGCATATTGTTTCCTTTCATTGTATCATCATATACCATCATGTATCCTACAAATGCTACTATATCCACCACTCTACTAGTGTTGCATGAACCTGTATCCCAGAGCATGCCCATGTCTATCATATACTTGTCCACCCAATCCATGGATGCATATTCTTCCTTGTTGACTAGTCCACAATGAATTTGTTGAGTTATTTCCTCTATAGCTAAGTCTTGAGCCTTTAATGGGATCTCCAAAATAAACGGCTCATGATCCCCACAATGCAAAACATGAGCAGATTCAAAACCCTCTGTGTCATACCTCTCCTCAAACACCTACAACTTTGAATTCTCCTCGTGCGAGATTGTCACAAGAGGCTCCTCCCTCAAATCATGGGGGCCACTCATGCCTTCACATGTCACGACTGTCAAATATGATGGAGTCTCTGTTGTAAGTGATGAGGAGCATGCCAAACTCAATTGGTAACAAAGCTCCTCAACCCCTCTTTCCTTGTCTTCAACAAACTTGAGAGAAAGGTCCCTATCCATGAACATCTGCAGTTAATCTGATTTCATCTTATTTAGTGCTTCTTTGATTATGCTCAAATGAGCACTAGTTACTCCACCTGCAACTCTTTTTTGTCTCTCCTCCATCTGGGTTTTCCACATAAGACCTTCAATGAACTTATGAGCACCATCTTCCCTTCTCAACACTTGTACAATTCGCTCCTCTATGAACAATAACTGGTCCTTCAAGTCCTGCACTATTGAAGGTCTTTCTATTTTGTTGTCCACTGTAAGAACACTACTCTCATCAAAATCAATTGGCTCACCAGATGATACCATGCAATATCCAAAAGGTGGGATATCGTCATGATCAAGCATTGCTTCATCAAGGAAATACTCATATCCATAAGGCCTATCAAATATGGTCTCTAAGTTAACATCAAAAAGACTTGTGTCCCCCATACCATCAGTAAAATTTTCTTCTTCTTTATCCCAGATCACAACGCCATTAATTGGTTCTTCTTCATCCCAAATCACAGTGTCATAAATTGGCTCCTCATTCCAAACCACACTATCACTCTACTAAATAAAACTGTATCAACGTTATCTTCTTCCTTTTCTACCCAAATCTCTTTTGTGGTCTCAAGTTATAATGCCTCATGAGTGTCCATGTTCTCATTTGCAGGAGAAGAAACACATGAAGAATCAACATTTTCTTCATTTTTAGAAGTATAAGAATCTTCATAATCTAGTACTTTTTTCCTTGGCACCTTCACCTTCTTGTCCACTAATACTTGGGGTTCATGCCACTCAGGATGTTTTATTGTGCAAAAATCCTTGAATGAGATGGTTGTGTGAAATGCCTCACTAAGCTCCATATATTCCCTCAAACAATCTGCAAACTCTCATCTTGTCCTATATGTCTTGTTTGCTTCCCCTTTGAACCACTAGCTCCATTGTTACCTACATTGTTTTGATGGATTGCCATAGCCAATCTTGTATACCCTCACATGCTATGAGGATCAGAAGCTATGATACCACTGTAAAATCCCCACTAATTTTTTTTGAATTTTTTCTTAGTTTAGTAGTGTAGACATTTCTTCAAACACTTGGATGACAAACTCCCACTCACTGTTGTAGATTTTTTTTTGAGTAACTTTGAATGATAACTTTCATCAAACATTTTGTTAATGCCCTAAAAATTCAATGTAAGCCCATATTTTTTGTTGGCTGGGTGTTTTCTTTAAGGAATGTCAATGTATAAACATATATTTGGTGCCAAATAAATATGCATCAAGCAAGTATTTAATAACAACAACACTACTACATAAACATCTTAGAAGTAACAACAATAATTACTCAAAACAAAGTTGATTTACTAATTAATGTCTTTCCCTATTTACAAGAGATAAGTACCCACCATAACCAACTCAAATCTCCTCTGATTTTGCAACTCTAACACACCAAAAATCGACCTTTGTCCATAGAGAATCAATGGAAGCAGATAGAATTCGATCCCAATAGAAAAAAATTTGGCCTTCAATAGACGAAAAATGGCCCAACAATAAATGAAATGGGTTATGGCAGTAAGCTCGCCCCCCAAACAGTGATAATTGTGTCCCTTGATAAAGGAAAACAACCCAACAAAGGAGTAACTTGCCCAACAAGGAGAAATATTCCCTCTACTGAAGGTATTTGGCCCAAAATGAAGTGTCAAGGTAATAAATCAACCTCATTGTCTAGAAAACTCGCCCAACAATTAGGAAAATGTCCCTGTAACCAATAACTCGGCCCCACACTTATGAAAACATTGTCCCAAACACCAAACACACATCCTCAAGTCCAAATCACCCTCCTCAATCAAAATCGTCTTTGCAAATGAAGAATTCAACTGCCACATGATAAAACTCAACCACAACAAAAATAACTCAGTTGCACAATGAGAAATCCATCACAATGAAGCACAATGAAAAGACATGAGTGATATTCCCCCTTTGATAAACTAGGGTGTATGGTCTCACCACTGAAACCAATCTTCCAATTTTCTCTAGGGTTTTTCGTCCCAAGACCCAAAGCCACAAGAGCTCTCTCAATTCATTTTTAGAAAATAGTAGTGCATTATGAGAGAGGGTGCCCTCATTCCTCTTATATTTCCTTGTTCACCCTTTTGCTGACCCTTTTACTCTTTAGTGACTTTTTAATTTAACTTTAGAAATATCACTTTTTTAATTATTAACCCCGTTTACTCCAAAAAGTGATTTATNATTTTCTCTAGGGTTTTTCGTCCCAAGACCCAAAGCCACAAGAGCTCTCTCAATTCATTTTTAGAAAATAGTAGTGCATTATGAGAGAGGGTGCCCTCATTCCTCTTATATTTCCTTGTTCACCCTTTTGCTGACCCTTTTACACTTTAGTGACTTTTTAATTTAACTTTAGAAATATCACTTTATTAATTATTGACCCCATTTACTCCAAAAAGTGATTTATTTGACTTTAAAGAATTTTTGGGTATTGAAAGTCACTTTTCATCCTCTCCACCATTTAGATATCTTCATCTCGGTTCTAACGAGCTATTACACTAAGGTACCCCTTTTAGATAAATTAAATTAAAATGACAACCTTAGTGCAATCCATTAAATAATGCTCATTAATACTCCCAAATTTATGAGAATAATCGAAATGCTCTGGAACCAAAACTAACTACACAGGAATGATCTCGATGACCTATGAAATAATCATATAACTCCTACAAACTTCCTGAGCTCACTATTAATCTCCAATTACCCCTATGGTCAGGCTGACATAAACCCATAAGGTCATCTACAACTGTAGAGTAAGGGAATCCAAAAATGGGGACAATACAATGTGATGTTTGGACTGATCATTCGACTAGTTCACGAATTCGATGAGAAAATAAACATGACAAGTTGGTTAATATTATGGGCATTCTTGTAAGTTTGGAGGCACAAAACTTGGACATTTCAGATGATCTCCTTGACAAAGACTGGATGTGGAAGAAATGAGGGAAGGGTGGATACTTGCCTTAGTCTTTGGAGTTGGGAGGAGTGACAGAGATGCATATAGAATCAACTAAGTTTAGGCATGGGGGGAACATCTCAAGACTTGGAAAGAACAATTGCATTGATCACCTGACTAGTATAGGACTTGAGGCACACAATGTGTGAATACATGGCATAGTTCGTTGAAGTATGGGTGCAACAATAGGATCACTGGAGTTCAACACTTAGACATTTTTCAAGAGGTTGCAGCAGTGGTTGAGGCAACATCAATAGTAGAACAGAGTGTGATCGTCGTAGTAAAATAGTGGTAGCTTGGGAATTGCAGATAGATTTGGGGAGGAAACATCCTTCCATGGTTGCAAGCAGATGGATCACACACAACTTTGGCAAGAGGGAAATGTGGATGGTTGCACAGGTTGTGGATGATTGTAGTGAAAGTTGAAAACTTGGGTTTTCCACTTCGCAAGGAAACTTGGGGTTCCCACTTTGGCATAATTTGGGGCTTCTAGTTGGCACAAAAATTGGGGTTTCCAATAGACTTAGTTTTCATGGGGGCATGAGTTCGTGCAGGGACTTGGAGATTACAGATTTTGTGGATGTTTCTAGGGATGACAATGACTTGAGGCGGGAGAGGATGTAAGGACTTTAGCTAGAAGGGTATGGGAACCTTCTCCCAAGTCCTCAATGAGATGTAACTTGGTGTTTCTCTGACACCCATAAGTTGCATTAGTTGGGAAAGTGGGTGCCTTAGGCATGTGAATGCGCCAAGGGGATTTCCCTAGCAAGAGGTGAGGCGTGGAGTGAAAGAAACCAAGAGAAGGGGCACACCAAATAGGTTGGGGCACATCAGAATGAGGATCACACCAAGTTTGGGGCACTCCAATCCCAATGGACGTAATGTTTGATGGGTGCATAGTTTCATTCAAGCGCACTAGGTCTGCGAAGGGGTGTGCCAATTCATTTGGAAGTGATGGCTTGTAAAGGGGCACGACACACCCAAAGGATGCAATGATTTGTGATGGTGACCTTTGTATTCCATATAAGAGTACAAGGGTGCACATCCAAGGAAGTATATTGACACAATAAGGACAACAAGATCAACTCTGTGATTCTGAGGTAGACTTGGATGAAGAGAGGTGATCTCCCTCAAGGAGCCAAATCGCTCCACCACAAGAGAGGACTTGCGATGCCTTGAGGTGATTCTATGGATAGAGTTGGGGTGACCTTATTTTGGGATGAGTTTGGGTAATTCTTATCCCAGATCTGAGTGAGGCAGCTATGAAACCAAACCGCAAGTTTGTGTGAAGTATTATGAAAAATAAGAGACAATGAGTATGTGGTGGATGAATGTTTGGGGTGCTCTGCAGGAGTTGCAAAATTTGTTACAATAGATGAGTCTTGGTGTGACAAATTCATGTATGAGTGTCTTGGTGAGGTGAGGTGATTTGTGTGACTCTGCCCAAGTTTTAAACCGAGCCATTAGTGATCATATTGTAATTGTTTCGCAATAACAAGACTTAGTCGGTTGTTAGGCACATTTTTTTATGCCCACACTATATTTGTGTGTCTCTTGTTTGTTTCGTAATTCTTCTCTCCGTTTCATCTATGTATGCTTAAATGATTGAGTGTTAAGAATATTAATTGTCGAAGTATACAAGAGTTGCACTAGAGTAGGATTGTGACCCGCCCGTAGCCTAGAATGAAGTATGGGTATGCTCTAGGTGAAGAGGCACAGTCTGAACGAATTATACTTGGTGTTGCCAAGAATCCAAGTGAGAAACATCGCGGTGTCACCCTTCCTTAAGAGGTGCACGATCGCAAGATTTGGGTAGGCACATTATGGGGACATGGCACTTTGTATATTCGCAATGCCAAGGTTGAAGGTTTTGTTCTAGGCCCAGGGAGATGAACTATTTGAAATACTTTGATGCTCTCTTTGCATTTCATGGTTCCTATAACTGAAGGGTTTTTTTCACACCATTGGAGAACTTCAGGCGAATGGCAGAAGCATCCATTGTTCTCAACAACATGCAGCACCGCATCTTTTCAACTCAATGACAATACCACACCAATTTACTTGGCCCAGACTACACCTATTGACGAACTTTTCAATTACTTCCTAATTAACTTAACAAACAACTAAATATTTGTACATTTAATTATCAATCTGAGGTCGTATCTTACTTACGAATTATCGTGCACCATATATGAAAAGATTAGTGTTTTTTT
>SNQJ01S0025617.1:128444-144698 GCA_010110895.2 Picea sitchensis
TGTATTTGCCATTGTATCTTTTCTGTTCTTTTTTGAATATCAGTTTGCAGTAGATATTGTACAAGGTTAGAATTTACACGTTGGGCTACCAACTGTTTCTCCAAATTAATGGAAACCTGGACAGTTGGCATCCTGGGGTGTCTAAGTCTAAAAAAGGCGGTCCACCATCTTCCTTGCCAAGAGGAAACCATGGTAGGTGGTGGCCTATAGTCTTTACATCTAATAGTAAAACTAGAAGTGAAACTAGACTGAACTTAGAACTAAGCATAACATCATAGTTAAGACTGACATCTAAGCAAGAGATTGTACACTAGATCTAGAAAGAGCTCCAAGCCATGCTATTATTCGTTAACATCAGAAGTTGCGTCGTTGGGGTCTCCTTTGTGCGGTTCGTTCTGAGTATGCAGGGCGAAGGGCCTTGCAGACGTCAGAAACTTTTTCCCAGTTGGTGCATTGGAAAAATACTCATACAACATATCTATGCATTGGTGCATGAGAGTGTAATGGTGGACCTGGTCTGCCATCTGGCTCCGCAGATAAAAACTAATTCCAATTGCTCTGGGTGGAAGAAGGGTGGGGGGGCACGCCATGGTTTCGAGACAATCGAGATATGAGGTGGTGCAAGGATCTCACCACCCTCCACCATCGTGCCACTCAGACCCTCCACAACCTCTCCTATAACAGCTTCGCATGTGGTAGCCTGTGCTCCATCCTGTGTGCCATCCCTATGCTATGTTCTTGTGCATCATCCCTGTGCGTCTTCCTCCTTCCTGGGGTCCTCCTCCTTCTCTTCAGTGCTAGATAATTCATTGTCTCTTAGAAGCAAGGCGTTCTGAGAGTCAAGGTGGAGGAATTCCTCTGGGAATTCCTCCTCCACGATGTAGATGTGAACTCCCTTTGCCTCCTCCCTGGTGCTGGTGCAATGGCGAACCTCAATGGTTGGTGTAGTAGATTCCGTTGAAAAATTTCTTGGGGGTTTCCAATTATCTGGCATAGTGAAGAGAAGGGACTCCAGAGGGATCTGTAAGGGTTCCTCCAGGATCACTTCCTCCACGTAGGTCATTGGAGGTGACTTGACCTTCACTCTTCTACGTGCAACCTAAGTGTGTTGAGTGTGGGATACAGAGAGTTCCCTCTCAAGAAGCTGCCTCCCTTTTTTCCATGTGGAAAAACTATGCCGGGAAGGGACGCAATGCGACCTGCCTCTCTCCCTTGGCATCGAAGAAATGATGCGAATAACTAGCATGCAAAAGGTTTTGTAGTGGTTGCACCAGAGAACTAAGCTTCTTACATGGTGTAAGTCGAAGGTGAAATGGTTTAGGCTAGTGCATTGTTGGATGATATCGTAGAGGAGTGATATGAATGCTCCCATTATCATCCCCCATTCATTGAATTCCATTGTCGTCGTTCTGCTCGCGCAAGGGAGCCATCCTTCGGATCTTGACAGGAAATAATGATCAACTCCCATAATTAATGGAGAGGGGATGGGAGCCAAACTACCATATTTATGGCTGGGCTCGAGCCTGTGTTAAGTGGCCACTATGTGTTGCGTGGCACCCCATCCGGGGTATAGGATATGTTGGTTATTACCATAGATTTATTTAAATTTTTTCATGTATTGCCAGTCCAGTATTTTCTTTACTTAGCAAAGACACTGAGTTTGTATGGACATAGACATGCCAGCATGCCCTTGATGAATTGAAAGTCAAAGTATTTGAAGCTCCTGCACTAAGGGGGCCTGAGTGGACCCTCCCATTCCACATTTCCATAGATGCATCAGACACCATTTTCGGATCCATTCTCAAATAACTCGAAGAAAAGGACCCATATCCAATTTACTATGTCAGTAAGAATCTCTCTCCCACATAATTGAACTATACAGTAACCGAAAAATATTTTCTTGTTGTTATTCATGCAATAAACAAGTTTAGACACTGCATTACTAGATATCCTGTCATCTTACACATTGATCATGCCACTATCAAATATTTAATGGAAAAACCAATCACCAATAGCAGGGTCACTAGATGGTTTCTTTTATTGCAATAATTTGATATTACCATTCTAGATAAACCATGAAAAAAAAATGTAGTTGTTGACTTCCTTTCTAGAATAAAATCTAATGAGAATGAACCTCTAGTAGAAGATTGTTTTCCAGATGAACACTTCTTTGCAGTGTCTACTAACTCACATTGGTTTGCAGACATTGCTAATGTTTTGGTTTCAGAAAAGATTCAACATTATTTGACCCCCAAAGAACAACAAAGTATAGTCAGGAAAAGTGAAATATGTTCATGGATTGATGGTTTCCTCTTCTACACTAGGCCTGATTTGATAATCAGAAGATGTGTATGAGAGGAAAAAGTCCACGAAATACTAAAATCATGTCATGATGGGCCATGTGGGGGCCATTTTACAGATAAAAGGATTGAGTACAAGGTAGTCCATCAGTGGTGTTATTGGCCCACACTTTTTTGAGACACCAAAGAGTATGTAAATAGGTGTGACAGTTGTCAACACATGGGTAGAACCGTACAAGCAGATGAAATTCCTCTACAACCACAGATGGTGTTAGAACCTTTTGACAAATGGGCCATTTATTTTTGGGACCAATAAATCCCCCTTCCCATCGACACTCTTACATCCTTGTCTATATAGACTTTACAAAATGGATGGAGGCAAAAGCACTTCTGGTGGAAATTGAATATGAAGTAGTGGAGTTTCTCCATGAAGAGATATTTGTAAGGTTCAAAATACCACGGGAGATAGTGACCAACAAAGGAACTCAGTTCACATCATGGCTTGTTAGAGAACTGATGGAAAACTACAAAATCAAGAACATAGTAACAACACCATATCACCAATAGGAAAATGGACAAGTAGAAGGGACTAATAATATCCTTGAGGAAATCATCACTAAAATCATCAAATTACAACTCAAGGAATGGGACGATAGACTCCTCGAAGATTTATGGGCCTACACAACCACATGGAGGAATACTATAGGATGCACACCCTATGACATAGTTTATGGGAAAAGAGTATAATTCCCATAGAGACAAAAATTCCTTGGTTCCAGCTCCACTTGTAGCCCCTCTCTCATTTCCCAAATTTCCCCTTCCATTTCCTTGGCTGCAACTCCACTTGCAACCCTTATCCATTTCAAAAATTTCCCCTTCCATTCTCTTGGTTGCAAATCCACTTGTACCCCTTCTCCATTTCTCAAATTTCCCCTTCCATTCCCTTGGATGCAACCCCACTTCATTACCCAAAATTTCAATCACCTCATTTCCATTGTTGCGACTCACATCGCTGCAACTCCGCTCACAACTTCCTTTTTATTTTTTTCACTTTCTACCTACACCACCATGCTACAATTCTTGTCCATACCACTAGCACCATCACCTCTGATGTTGCAAATCCATCACCACAACTCTCGTTGTTGCAACTTTTATCCTAGCTGTCACTTTATGAGCACCATCATCATTCCAGTTTTGGTCAACATAATTCACAACGTTGATGTTGCAGTTCAGGTTAGGACCGTTAATGTGAGTCCTAGGGATGATTATAGGGGCTAAATGTCGCTCATGGGCTATTTTTCCATGGTTTTTCCCAAAAGAATATTCGCTATTCTAAAAATGATTCACCCAAATTCTATAGGATAAAATTATTTTACCTTAAAAATAGACAAACTTTTATACAAACTATATAAAATCCTTTGAAATTTGAATATTTTTATAAAAATATCGCCAAACATTTATAGTTGGCATATGAAGGATTAGTAAGATTCGTGGAGGTTTATACATTTTAAAATAAATATCCACCCTTAAAATCATCCATGAATTATGTGACCTCAACCTCCAATGCCACAACTCTAGCAACACCGTACTAGTACATCCACTCAAGGTAAGACATGACAGGTACACATTCATATCGGAATTTGCAATGATTAAGTTTTAATGGCATGTGTCTATTATGATTCGTCCATAACCGCCACATCAAATCATCATTTTATATTCACGATCTCCATGCCCATCACCCTCATTACCACAATTTTTAATTCTCCACCTCTAAACTCACATAGCTCCTAAAAACACCTACACTCAGAGTTAGGAGAAGAAAGGACCCATGGGAGGCTCACTGAAACACAAAGAGTTGAATGAACCAATTCTACTTGAGGCTTACGACAACATGAGACAAATTATGGGATAGGCTCGTACATGTGACATTTATAGGGACGCAATGACGAGATAGCACTAGAATTCACCTAGAATCACATAGTTGAGCACTCCACAGTGGTTGGGGTACACATAGAAGTTATGTAAGAAACATTGGCAAAGGTCACTAACCTACTAAGGAAAATATAACAGTGGTATACGAGAAGAACTTCATAGCCTGAAGTTCTCAGGCAATTCCTCAAGGTCGGAGAAGTGTTAGTAAAGAAAAGAAAAATCTTTGAATGTCGATCTCTACCACACCCATGGGAGGATGTGGTTGTCTTTGTGCAATGATACTTTACCTATGAAGGTCTCTATGGAACTATCCACATATAGCATATCTCGTATCCTTACCATCTATGCCAAAAATGTTCGATTAACATGACATATTTCTTAATCTGAACATTGCAGATGATGGATGCACTAGTTCAAAGGGAAAATAACCCCATAGAAGTTGTATCCCACCACCACCTTATAAATATCTTGGTGGAGTATGAACTCTAGAAAGAGGGCCACACCTTAAACAACATCATCTAGGCACCTTTTCTGCTCAATGAAAGTGATGTGGCTACACTTCAAGAAGCTCGATAGGAAAGACCTTCCCTTTCAACACCAAGGGAAGCCACAACTACAAATCCTACGCTAGGTACCAATACTGCGGACACGATGAGTCTTGCTGCTATGACTCCTTCCCAAGGTAACAACACCATGGATAGAGTGAGTCTTACTACTATGACTCTGCTAACAAATAAATCTAGGAGGTCCACCAGGAAAAGGGGCCAGCCTGCTGCAACTCCGATGAAGGACGACCATGAAAACGACATTGAGGTAACTACTACCAAACCCCTAAAAAAGAGAGTTTGAGGGTTTACAAAGAGGCAAACCCCCATTACAAGGAAACAAAGAACCAACCATACAACTGCAACTTAGTGTAAAAAGAATAAAATTGATCCTAAGGAGCAAGCCCATGAGGAGCTCAAGGAAATAGAAGAATAAGAACCCAAACCAATGAGACCTTGGATGACATAAAAGAGCTAGACAAAGGCACTCTTGGTGAAGGCCTCAACGGTCTTGTGGAAGAATATTCAGATGGATAAGAGTTATAGGTGAAAGCCCCCACTGATCCAAAAGAACAAGTGAGGAACCCTTCTCAATAATGAGATCCAACATAGACATAGGACCCAATACATTCTCCAAGGCCTCAAATGGACAAGCCTGATCAATCTGGAATTCCAACAAACACAAAAAATTTGCAAGTTCTCATTGATACAATAGTAAGCAAATTGAGGAAAATAAACAAACAATAATGCCTCTTGTTGAAACAACAAGAGACACTCTTCATGAATTAAATGCTACTACTACATAAGAACAACAAGAAGTAGAAACAGTAGGAGGACCTCTTGGGGAATGGCCTATCTATTCATAGGAAGAATATGAAGCAAAAGAGGTTCCACCAGGAAATGACTCAGCTAATGCACCATACCCTAGGCTACCATAACCAAAACTAGAGGTTGCTACTCCAAAAAAAAAATGTCATTCCCATGTGGGTAAACATCCCTCAAGCTCTACCTATTTATGCCTCTTTGGTGAGAGAAAAAAAATATTAAGGATGAGAAATTGGAAGCTTCAGATCAAGCTAAAAATTCTTGAAGATGAGCTGGAGGAAAAAACAACACCTGAGATATCAGGTTTCCCTACAACAAGTCCTCTTCCTATAGAGGAACCCTTAATTAGCTGACAAGAAAGAGCTCAACTTATAGAGACAAAAGAGATAGTTGGACATGCTACACATTTCATGATGGTTGATGAAGCTACCCTTACAGAGACAAAGAAAGAAAATAGAGGAGATCCAACAGAACAAGATGCTAGTGACAAGAATGAGGAAGGATAAGAGGTAATATGTGGTTTCAATGACCCCAAGGGTCACCCTGACTTCTCTAACACTGAGTGATTGTTGGTTTCATGGGGAAATGCAACAATTTTGGGTTGTGGAGATGACGAGCGCCTAAATTGGCATACTTTCAACACTCATCTAATACATTTTTGCTTACCATTTTTCCATCAATCACTTCCTTTTTGATACTCTCCTTATCTAGTTTTTCCGCATTTATCATCAAGGTATAAATCTTCCCCATAGGCCATTATTACAATATTGTTTCATATTCCCTAAATGAACTTGTTACTTTCATGTACTAATAATGTTACACAAGAGTAATACAACAATGATAACTCCCCGCAGTGGTTGCAATACATCATTGCTACATTTCCAAGCATAATCCAACTGTTGCAACTTCAAGTGTACCCATCGTGTCGTGACTCCAACTGCTACAACTACAAGTGTAATCCTCATGCTGTGAATCCAATTGACCATTGCAACTCCAAACATGTTTTCAATTGTTCTTTTTTTTTCTATGACTCAGAGTACATTGTTGTTGTGATTCCAAATATAAATCTTCCAGTATCGACGGTTATGAAATAATATTCATAGAGGAAAGAGACATGAGGTAAATATGGATGACCAAAAGAAGAATCCGTTTTTTCACCAAATTGGCACACGTAGATCTTTTCTAAAATCATTGTAAATGAATGAAAAACTGGATTATCACAGTTTTCCATCCCTTCCTTTGTATATTTAGACATTAATCATATTATATAAGAACCTTAGCTTCCCCAGAGTTGAGAAAAAGGAAATTATGGTGATAAGCATTCAATTGCTATTGTATTCTTATACTTTTGTAATATAATTTCTAGTTCCACTTTTATTCGTGTGTTGATGTGTTGGTGATCAGGTGATCCTGGTTTCCTAGCTCAGTACCTTGCCTAAGGGGGTAGGCCCCCCTCCTTAGTCAGGTACTTCATGTACATTAGTGTAGGCTTTAATATTTCAATTTTGCTCATTTGTTTCAATAATCATTTCATTTCTTAGTTTGCTACAATTCTGATTTCGTAGAAATAGTGATACAATTCATGCGTGGTTGATATTCATTTAGTGTGAGAAGAATTCATAAATTTAAGTTGCAATTCAACTATGTTTCGATTTCTCTAAGTTCAAACTAAAGATTCTAGGTACTACAATTTGCTTCACTTTAAATTATGTCATGTTGGAATTTATGTTGCTGCAATTTACATTGCCACAACTCATGTCACTGTGATTATTTTGTGTTGCAGCTTCATTGTTGCAACTCCGCTTGTAGCTACACTTTATTCTATTACCTTTATGATTCATGATACCTTTAGCATTTTGGGATTGATAATTATATTGGGTAGTTACCGAATGTGTGAAAACGTAATTGTTACAATTGAACATGACCTTCATTATACTTGGGAAAGTCACCAATAAAACATAGTGTAGATTTCAATTTTTGCAAGTGTGATTTCCATTTCCACAAGTGTGATTTAAATTTCTGCAAGTGTGATTTAAATTTCCGCAAGTGTGATTTCAATTTCTACAAGTGTGATTTCAATTTATGCAAGTGTGTTTTCAATTTCTACAAGTATCAATTCAATTCCGCACATGTGATTTAATTTCCGCAAGTGTGATATTTACTTTCCTATACTAGTATAATTGNTTCACCCAAATTCTATAGGATAAAATTATTTTACCTTAAAAATAGCCAAACTTTTATACAAACTATATAAAATCCTTTGAAATTTGAATATTTTTATAAAAATATCGCCAAACATTTATAGTTGGCATATGAAGGATTAGTAATATTCGTTGAGGTTTATACATTTTAAAATAAATTTCCATCTTTAAAATCATCCATGAATGTGACCTCAACCTCCAATGCCACAACTCTAGCAACACCGTACTAGTACATCCACTCAAGGTAAGACATGACAGGTACACATTCATATCAGAATTTGCAATGAGTAAGTTTTAATGGCATGTGTCTATTATGATTCGTCCATAACCACCACATCAAATCATCATTTTATATTCACTATCTCCATGCCCATCACCCTCATTACCACAATTTTTAATTCCCCACCTGCAAACTCACATAGCTCCTACAAACACCTACACTCAGAGTTAGGAGAAGAAAGGACCCATGGGAGGCTCACTGAAACACAAAGAGTTGAATGAACCAATGCTACTTGAGCCTTACGACAACATGAGACAAATTATGGGATAGGCTCGTACGTGTGACATTTATAGGGACGTAATGACGAGCTAGTGCTAGAATTCACCTAGAGTCACATAGTTGAGCACTCCACAGTGGTCGGGGCACACATAGAAGTTATGTAAGAAACATTGGCAGAGGTCACTAACCTACTAAGGAAAATATAACAATGGTATACGAGAAGAACTTCATAGCCTGAAGTTCTCAGGCAATTCCTCAAGGTCGGAGAAGTGTTAGTAAAGAAAAGAAAAATCTTTGAATGTCGATCTCTACCACACCCATGGGAGGATGTGGTTGTCTTTATGCAGTGATACTTCACCTATGAAGGTCTCTATGGAACTATCTACATATAGCATATTTGGTTTCTTTACCATCTATGCTAAAAATGGTCGATTAACATGACATATTTCTTAATCTGAACATTGCAGATGATGGATGCACTAGTTCAAAGGGAAAATAACCCCATAGAAGTTGTATCCCACCACCACCTTATAAATATCTTGGTTGAGTATGAACTCTAGAAAGAGGGCCACACTTGAAACAACATCGTCTGGGCACCTTTTCTTCTCACTGAAAGTGATGTGGCTACACTTCAGGAAGCTCAATAGGAAATACCTTCCCTTTCGACACCAAGGGAAGCCACAACTACAAATCCTCCACTAGGTACCAATACTGCGGACACGATGAGTCTTGCTGCTATGACTCCTTCACAAGGGAACAACACCATGGATAGAGTGATTCCCACTACTATGACTCTGCTACCAAATAAATCTAGGAGGTCCACCAAGAAAAGGAGCCAGCCTGCTACAACTCCAATGAAGGACGACCATGACAACGACATTGAGGTAACTGCTACCAAACCCTTAAAAAAGAGAGTTCGAGGGTTTACAAAGAGGCAAACCCTCGTTACAAGGAAACAAAGAACCAACCATACAACTGCAACTTAGTGTAAAAAGAATAAAATTGATCCCAAGGAGCAAGCCCATTAGGAGCTCAAGGAAATAGAAGAATAAGAACCCAAACCAGTGAGGCCTTGGATGACACAAAAGAACTAGACAAAGGCACTCTTGGTGAAGGCCTCAATGGTCTTGTGGAAGAATATTCAGATGGATAAGAGTTATAGGTGCAAGCCCCCACTGATCCAAAAGAACAAGTGAGGAACCCTTCTCAATTCCAACATAGACATAGGACCCAATACATTCTCCAAGGCCTCAAATGGACAAGCCTGATCAATCTGGAATTCCAACAAACACAACAAACACAAAAAAATTGTAAGTTCTCATTGATACAATAGTAAGAAAATTGAGGAAAACAAACAAAAAGTAATGCCTCTTGTTGAAACAACAAGAGACACTCTTCATGAATTAAATGCTACTACTACATAAGAACAACAAGAAGTAGAAACAGTAGGAGGACCTCTTGGGGAATGGCCTATCTATTCACAGGAAGAATATGAAGCAAAAGAGGTTCCACCAGGAAATGACTCAGCTAATTCACCATACCCTAGGCTACCAGAACCACAACTAGAGGTTGCTACTCCAAAAAAAAAATTCATTCCCATGTGGGTAAACATCCCTCAAGCTCTACCTATTTATGCCTCTTTGGTGAGAGAAAAAAATATTAAGGATGAGAAATTGGAAGCTTCAGATCAATCTAAAAATTCTCGAAGATGAGCTGGAGGAAAAAACAACACCTGAGATATCATGTTTCCCTACAACAAGTCCTCTTCCTATAGAGGAACCCTTAATCAGCTAACAAGAAAGAGCTCAACTTACAGAGACAAAATAGATAGTTGCACATGATACACATTTCATGATGGTTGATGAAGCTACCCTTACAAAGACAAAGAAAGAAAATAGAGGAGATCCAACAGAACATGATGCTAGTGACAAGAATGAGGAAGGATAAGAGGTAATATGTGGTTTCAATGAACCCAAGGGTCACCTTGACTTCTCTAACACTGATTGATTGTTGGTTTCATGGGGAAATGCAACAATTTTGGGTTGTGGAGATGACGAGCGCCTAAATTGGCATACTTTCAACACTCATCTAATACATTTTTTCTTACCATTTTTCCATCGATCACTTCCTTTTTGATACTCTCCTTATCTAGTTTTTCCGCATTTATCATCAAGGTATAAATCTTCCCCATAGGCCATTATTACAATAATATTTCATATTCCCTAAAGGAACTTGTTACTTTCATGTACTAATAATGTTACACAAGAGTAATACAACAACAATAACTCTCCGCAGTGGTTGCAATACATCATTGCTACATTTCCAAGCATAATCCAACTGTTGCAACTTCAAGTGTACCCATCGTATCGTGACTCCAATTGCTACAACTCCAAGTGTAATCCTCATGCTGTGAATCCAATTGACCATTGCAACTCCAAACATGTTTTCAATTGTTCTTTTTTTTGCTATGACTCAGAGTACATTGTTGTTGCGATTCAAAATATAGATCCGCCAGTACCGATGGTTATGAAATAGTATTCATAGAGGAAAGCGACATGAGGTAAATATGGATGACCAAAAGAAGAATCCGTTTTTTCACCAAGTTAGCACACGTAGATCTTTTCTAAAATCATTGTAAACGAATGAACAACTGGATTATCACAGTTTTCCATCCCTTCCTTTGTATATTTAGACAGTAATCATATTATATAAGAACCTTAGCTTCCCCAGAGTTGAGAAAAAGGAAATTATGGTGATAAGCATTCAATTGCTATTGTATTCTTAGGCTTTTGTAATATAATTTCCAGTTCCACTCTTATTCATGTGTTGATGTGTTGATGTGTTGGTGATTAGGTGATCCTGGTTTCCTAGCTCAGTACCTTGCCTAAGGGGGTAGGCCCCCCTCCTTAGTCAGGTACTTCCTGTACATTAGTGTAGGCTTTAATATTTCAATTTTGTTCATTTGTTTCAGTAATCATTTCATTTCTTAGTCTGCTACAATTCCGATTTCGTAGAAATAGTGATACAATTCATGCGTCGTTGATATTCATTTAGTGTGAGAATAATTCATAAATTGAAGTTGCAATTCAACTATGTTTCGATTTCTCTAAGTTCAAACTAAAGATTCTAGGTACTACAATTTGCTTCACTTTAAATAATGTCATGTTGGAATTTATGTTGTTGAAATTTGCATTGCCACAACTCATGTCACTGTGATTTATTTTGTGTTGCAGCTTCATTGTTGCAACTCTGCTTGCAACTACATTTTATTCTATTACCTTTATGATTCATGATTCCTTTAGCATTTTGGGATTGATAATTATATTGGGTAGTTACCGAATGTGTGAAAACGTAATTGTTACAACTGAACATGACCTTCATTATACTTGGGAAAGTCACCAATAAAACATAGTGTAGATTTCAATTTTTGCAAGTGTGATTTCCATTTCCACAAGTGTGATTTAAATTTCTGCAAGTGTGATTTAAATTTCCGCAAGTGTGATTTCAATTTCTACAAGTGTGATTTCAATTTATGCAAGTGTGTTTTCAATTTCTACAAGTATCAATTCAATTCCGCACGTGTGATTTAATTTCCGCAAGTGTGATATTTACTTTCCTATACTAGTATAATTGGGTGAATTAATTAAGTAACTTGAAGCCTCGATTTGTGACATCAAAAGTACTACAACTCCTTAGCTAAAAAAACACTAATCTTTGCATATATGGTGCATGATAGTTCGTAAGTAAGATACGACCTCAGATTGATAATTAAATGTACAAATATTTAGTTGTTTGTTAAGTTAATTAGGATGTAATTGAAAAGTTCATCAATAGGTGTAGTCTGGGCCAAGTAAATTGGTGTGGTATTGCCATTGATTTGAAAAGCTGCGGTGTTGCATGTCATTGAGAACGATGGATGCTTCTTCCATTCACCTGAAGTTCTCCAATGGTGTGAAAAAAACCCTTCAGTTATAGGAACCATGAAATTCAAAGAGAGCATCAAAGTATTTCAAATAGTTCATCTCCCCGGGCCTAGAACAAAACCTTCAACCTTGGCATTGTGAATATACAAAGTGCCACATCCCCATAATGTGCCTACCCAAATCTTGCGATTGTGCACCTCTTGAGGAAGGGTGACACCGCGATGTTTCTCACTTGGATTCTTGGAAACACCAAGGATAATTCATTCAGACTGTGCCTCTTCACCTAGAGCATACCCATACTTCATTCTAGGCTATGGGCGGGTCACAATCCTACTTTAGTGCAACTCTTGTATACTTCGACAATTAATATTCTTAACACTCAATCATTTAAGCATACATAGATGAAACGAAGAGAAGAATTACGAAACAAACAAGAGACACACAAACATAGTGTGGGCATAAAAAAATGTGCCTAACAACCGACTAAGTCTTGTTATTGTGAAATAGTTACAATATGAGCACCACTGGCTCGGTTTACAACTTGGGTAGAGTCACACGACTCACCTCACCTCACCAAGACACTCATACATGAATTTGTCACACCAAGACTCATCCGTCGTAACAAATTTTGCAACTCCTGCAGAGCACCCCAGACATTCATCCACCACATACTCATTCTCTCTTATTTTTCATAATACTTCACACAAACTTGCAGTTTTGTTTCATAGCTGCCTCACTCAGGCCTAGGATAAGACTTCCCCAAACTCATCCCAAAATAAGGTCACCCCAACTCTGTCCATAGAATCACCTCAAGGCATCACAAGTCCTCTCTTGTGGTGGAGTGATTTGGCTCCTTGAGGGAGATCACCTCTCTTCATCCAAGTCTGCCTCAGAATCACAGAGTCGATCTTGTTGTCCTTATTGTGTCAATATACTTCCTTGGATGTACACCCTTGTACTCTTATATGGAATACAAAGGTCACCATCACAAATTGTTGCATCCTTTGGGTGTGTCATGCCCCTTTGAAAACCATCACTTCCAAATGAATTGGCATGCCCCTTCGGAGACCTGGTGTGCTTGAATGAAACTATGCACCCATCAAACATTACATCCCTTGGGATTGGAGTGCCCCAAACTTGGTGTGCTCCTCATTCCGACATGACCCAACCTCTTTGGTGTGCCCCTTCTCTTGGTTTCTTTCACTCCATGCCTCGCTTCATGCTAGGGAAATCCCCTTGGCACATTCACATGCCTAAGGCACCCACTTTCCCAACTAATGCAACTTATGGGTGTCAGAGCAACCCCAAGTTACGTCTCATTGAGGACTTGGGAGAAGGTTCCCATACTCTTCTAGCTAAAGTCCTTACATTCTCTCCCGCCTCAAGTCATTGTCATCCCTAGAAACATCCACAAAATCTGTAATCTCCAAGTCCCTGCACGAACTCATGCCCCCATCAAAACTAAGTCTGTTGGAAACCCCAATTTTTGTGCCAACTAGAAGCCCCAAATTATGCCAAAGTGGGAACCCCAATTTTCCTTGCAAAGTGGCAAACCCAAGTTTTCAACTTTCACTGCAATCATCCACAACTTGTGCAACCATCCACATTTCCCTCTTCCCAAAGTTGTGTGTGATCCATCTGCTTGCAACCATGGACGGATGTTTCCTCCCCAAATCTATCTGCAATTCCCAAGCTACCACTATCCTACTACGATGATCACACTCTATTCTACTATTGATGTTGCCTCAACTGCTGCTGCAACCTCTTGAAAAATGTCTAAGTGTTGAACTCCAATGATACTATTGTTGCGCCCATACTTCAACAAACTATGCCATGTATTCACACATTGTGTGCCTCAAGTCCTATACTAGTCGGGTGATCAATGCAATTGTTCTTTCCAAGTCTTAAGATGTGCCCCCCATGCCTAAACTTAGTTAATTCTATATGCATCTCTGTCACTCCTCCCAACTCCAAAGACTAAGGCAAGTATCCACCCTTCCCTCATTTCTTCCACATCCAGTCTTTGTCAAGGAGATCATCTGAAATGTCCAAGTTTTGTGCCTCCAAACTTACAAGAATGCCCATAATATTAACCAACTTGTCATGTTTATTTTCTCATCGAATTCATGAACTAGTCGAATGATCAGTCCAAACATCACATTGTATTGTCCCCATTTTTTGATTCCCTTACTCTACAGTTGTAGATGACCTTATGGGTTTATGTCAGCCTGACCATAGGGGTAATTGGAGATTGATAGTGAGCTCATGAAGTTTGTAGGAGTTATATGATTATTTCATAGGTCATCGAGATCATTCCTGTGCAGTTAGTTTTGGTTTCAGAGCATTTCAATTATTCTCATAAATTTGGGAGTATTAATGAGCATTATTTAATGGATTGCACTAAGGTTGTCATTTTAATTTAATTTATCTAAAATGGGTACCTTAGTGTAATAGCTCGTTAGAACCGAGATGAAGATATCTAAATGGTGGAGAGGATGAAAAGTGACTTTCAATACCCAAAAATTCTTTAAAGTCAAATAAATCACTTTTTGGAGTAAACGGGGTTAATAATTAAAAAAGTGATATTTCTAAAGTTAAATTAAAAAGTCACTAAAGTGTAAAAGGGTCAGCAAAAGGGTGAACAAGGAAATATAAGAGGAATGAGGGCACCCTCTCTCATTATGCACTACTATTTTCTAAAAATGAATTGAGAGAGCTCTTGTGGCTTTGGGTCTTGGGACGAAAAACCCTAGAGAAAATTGGAAGATTGGTTTCAGTGGTGAGACCATACACCCTAGTTGATCAAAGGGAGAATATCACTCATGTCTTTTCATTGTGCTTCATTGTGATGGATTTCTCATTGTGCAGCTGAGTTATTTTTGTTGTGGTTGAGTTTTATCATGTGGTTCATTTGCAAAGGCGATTTTGATTGAGGAGGATGATTTGGACTTGAGGATGTGTGTTTGGTGTTTGGGGCAACGTTTTCCTAAGTGTGGGGCCAAGTTATTGGTTACAGGGACATTTTCCTAATTGTTGGGCGAGTTTGCTAGACAATGAGGTCGACTTATAACCTTGACACTTCATTTTGGGCCAAATACCTTCAGTAGAGGGAATATTTCTCCTTGTTGGGCAAGTTACTCCTTTGTTGGGTTGTTTTCCTTTATCAAGGGACACAATTATCACTGTTTGGGGGTCGAGCTTACTGCCATAACCCATTTCATTTATTGTTGGGCCATTTTTCGTCTATTGGAGGCCAAATTTTTTCTATTGGGATCGAGTTCTATCTGCTTCCATTGATTCTCTATGGATAAAGGTCAATTTTTGGTGTGTTAGGGTTGCAAAATCATAGGAGAGTTGAGTTGGTTATGGTGGGTACTTATCTCTTGTAAATAGGGAAAGACATTAATTAGTAAATCAACTTTGTTTTGAGTAATTATTGTTGTCACTTCTAAGATGTTTATGTAGTAGTGTTATTGTTATTAAATACTTGCTTGATGCATATTTATTTGGCACCAAATATATGTTTATACATTGACATTCCTTAAAGAAAACACCCAACCAACAAAAAATATGGGCTTACATTGAATTTTTAGGGCATTAACAAAATGTTTGATGAAAGTTATCATTCATGGTTACTCAAAAAGAATCTACAACAGTGAGTGGGAGTTTGTCATCCATGTGTTTGAAGAAATGTCTACACTACTAAACTAAGCAAAAATTCAAAAAAAATTAGTGGGGATTTTACAATGGTATCACAACTTCTGATCCTCCCAGCATGTGAGGGTATACAAGATTGGCTATGGAAATCCATCAAAACAATGTAGGTAACAATGGAGCTAGTGGTTCCAAGGGGAAGCAAACAAGACATATAGGACAGGATGAGAGTTTGCAGATTGTTTGAGGGAATATATGGAGCTTAGTGAGGCATTTCACACAACCATCTCATTCAAGGATTTTTGCACAATAAAACATCCTAAGTGGCATGAACCCCAAGTATTAGTGGACAAGAAGGTGAAGGTGCCAAGGAAA
>SNQJ01S0025618.1:47682-68709 GCA_010110895.2 Picea sitchensis
CACATACCCAACAATACATTGTTGATTAGAATGGGGTGCATGTCGATCCAGCCAAGATCTAGGTCATTCGTGACTGGCTAGATCCTATCACACTCACTAATCTTCAGAGATTCTTAGACCTTACCAATTTCTATCACAGGTTCATCTTGGGATTCTCCCACGTTGCATGGGCCCTTAGCCAAGTGACCCACGGTGGTGGCAAGGAAAAATTTGTGTAGGGCCATTCGCAAAAAAACATGTTCGATGAATTAAAACAATGCATGTGATCAACGTCGGTGTTCTCACTCAGCATGGACATCTCATGGCCTATCATAGTGAGACACTATCATATATTGTCTTTAAGTAAGCCACTTACAACAAATAAATTTACTCCATTATATAAGCCTACCGCTAGTGGAGGCATTACATTCTCGGGAATGAGACAATCATCCACACTGATCATAATCCTCTATAGTTCCTGCAGACACAAGTCAAATTGCAGAATGACCACCATCAGAGGTAGCCCACATACTTGCAACATTTCCATCTCAACATCAGGTATAACATAGGGAGCACCAACCAAGTCGAATCCCTTAGTCGACCTCCAATAGTAGCACTAACCATGGTGCTACACTCCTGATGACATGAAACTTCTAGATGGCCCCAACTCTACGAGAGAGATCCTGACTTCGCCACTGTCAATTATTTCCATCTTCGGGATGGGTTGTTGTGCCATCTGGGTCATGTATGCATCCCATAAAGCGAGTGAGGAAGGCTAATTTTGGAAGCTCAGTACAGTTGGGTGGCAGGACACTTTGGCATAGAAAATATAGTGGCAGTGTTTCAACAACATTTCTATTAGATTAAAATTCGATAGGATGTCAAAAAGTATATCAAATCTCGCATGACCTGCTCCATTGCCAAACCGACCATTAAGAAACAAGGAATGTACACCCCTCTTCTTACTCGTGACACCCCTCTTCTTACTCGTGACAGGCCCTGGGAATTGATATCGATGGAATACATATCATACCTTCCTTCAACCAAGCAGGGATTGTGTTTTCATGGTTATTGATCAATTTTCTAAGATGGTGATTATGGCCTCCTGCAAGAAGAGCATCACAGTGGAGGCCACTACCGGGATCTTCTTCGAAAGATTGTGGGTCCATTTTGGGATATCACAAACCATCGTCTTAGATTGGGACAACTGATTTCTCAACACATTTTGGTTGACCCTCTGGTCATTGTTGGACACCAATCTCACCAAATCCACGATCTTCCACTCCCAAACGGATGTCCAAACCGAGGTCGTCAATAGGATGATCATGCATATCTTGCGCATGTACAATTTCAAGCCTCCATGCAAATGGTATGAGAGTCTTCCTTATGTTCAACATAATTACAACAAATCCATACATAGCTCAACTGGTCACAATCCCTTTTAGGTGAGGTTGAGATCTCAACCATTGGGTCCCATGGATGTTGCACTACCCCTTACGTCCACACAGGCATAATCATCCCATGTTCAAACAGAAGCCGACAAATTCACCTGGTTCATGAAATGAATCTATCACATCCCCCAACATGTTCAGGATATTTTGTAGAAGTCCAATGCCAAGTAAAAGAAGTGTCATGATTAACATCGAGTGTCAAATAAGTTTCAGGTGGGAGATAAAGTTTGGTTGCACTTGCAGAAATAATTCGTTACAATACCCCATCAAAAGCTTCGTCCACTCTGCTATGGACCTTACACCATCACCAAGTTTGTGGGTGACAATTTTTTTGAGCTCAACATTCCCCACTTCCTTGGCTTGCACCCAGTGTTTAATGTGGACCTCCTTCAGCCATACTTTCCACCCTTATTGGACACCTCAAAGATAGTAGAATAGTTGACATCACTAGAGCTCAACCCTAACTACATGGAAAAATCATCCACTAATTAGATCATGGAAACATATTTCAAGTGAAATATCCAACAAAAGCTTCAAATTTACAAAAATTTAGTTAGTTCGCGCCTATAATAATCAACAATGATACAACAATTTAGTTGCTCTTACAACTCTCTACACTCAAATCAATGATTCTATAATAGTTTGTATCCTCTTACAAATTACACTCAACCCTGCAGCAACCTCATGGCCCTCAACCCCATTTTCAACTCTCCAACAACCTCACGGCCCTCATGCCTCATAGCTCTCATGACTGTTATGGCCCTCACAATTCTCTCGGCCCTCACAGCCTTACGGCCTTCACATCGCTCTCTTCTCTGATACCAAAACAAAATAGAGCACAAAACATACACAAACAAAATATAGATGAACACACAATGACCAAATTGATCTTTGTACATTCTCAAATGATCTTAGACCGTCGATTAAGTTCATAGATCGAGGGATAAAATTACTTCTTATATATGCTTCTTAACTATTACCTCAATCACATTTATTGCATGCTTATCTTCATCATTTACCTTGTTGACTTGGTTGCTTGATTAAAGTTATCAATAGTTTGACCTTTTCACAAATTGTTTGAAAGAGGCATATTGGTTCCATCAAAGGAGGAGGAGCCCACATAGTAGCATGGAATAAAGGTGCAATTGAAGGTATAATTGTTGTCTTATATTATGTTCGTAGTAACATTGGACATTGACTTGATGAGAAGGAGTGATATGTGATTTATAAAAGTAAAGTATCATATTTTTGTAAAAAAATACAAATCCCGAGTTAAAAAAGGTGACATGGGAAAGTGACAAAATGAGAAGCAAGGAAAATATTACAGAGAAGACAAAATTGAAAACAAGAATGAGCATAGCGCAATTCATTAAAGGAAAGAACTGAGCTAAATAAACTTCAACAAAGCAAGAAAATCAAGAAACAATCGTATAGTTGATAGTGTACAATCACAGTGTAGACTCACATACTGTTGAGGTTACAGATATATTTAACACTCCCTCTTAAAATCAACAGTTACAAATATCAGCACTGATAATGCCCAAGTGTTGTCTCTAAAAATCAAAAACGGATTTTCCTAGTGGCTTTGTAAAAATATCTACGAGCTTATCTCAATAGCCACATAATTGAAGTGTTATGTCGGCATTATTGACTATCTCACGTATGAATTGAAAATGAGTGTCAATATGCTTGATTTTCTTGTGAAACACATGATTTTTGGATAGAGAAATTGTTGAGGTGTTGTCACAAAAGATAGCAGTTGGCTCCTTTTATGTATGTGACATATCATTCAATATTCTTCTCATCCACACAGCTTGACAGGAAGTTGAGGTAGCAATGACATACTTTGCCTATGAAGAATATATTGATACAATGGGTTGCTTCTTTGATTCCCATGAAATCAGGTTTGTGTCCAGGTGAAAAGCATGTCTTGAGATGCTTTTCCTGTCATCTAGGCTTCCTGCAAAATCACTGTCTGTGTAACCAGAGAGTTGATTATCATTAGACTGAGTGTACCATAAGCCAAAATTGAGAGTGCCTGCAACATATCTCAAAATCCTTTTCTCCATCTTCCAGTGAGAATCTTTGGGGGATTCCATGAACCTGGAAAAAAAATTAGCTGCATACATAATACCATGACTAGTTGTTGTAAGATACAACAAACTTCCTACTAAACTTTTGTACAGGGTAGAATCCACTGTAGTGCCTTCATCTTTCTTGCTCAATTTTGTGCCTAGGGGTATAGGAGTTCTGCTAGATTGCAGTCTTCCATGAAAAATATTTTGATGATTTATGCTGCATACTTTTGCTGACAGACAAAAATGAGTTTGGTTGATTGGTCAACCTCAATTTCCAAAAAATATTTCATTATGCCAACATATGTCATATCAAACTCAAATTGCATGGCATGTTTAAAAATGGTTAACTCAATATTTGCAGTATATATCATGTCATCAACATGTATAAACATACAATCAAAATTTTACCGTGCTAATCACTTTTGGTGTAAAGGGTTGGCTCATTTTGGCTTCTACTGAAACCACTCTTGATTAGGTAAGTATCAATTCTGTTTTACCACACTCTTGGGTCTTGCTTTAAGACATACAAGTATTTCTTCAACCAATGCACCTTGGTTGGATTCTCTTTGACTTCAAATCCAGGTGGTTGATCCACATAAACCTCTTCTTCTAAGACACCATTCAGGAAAGCTGACTTGACATCCATCTAGTATAATTTTCATTTGTGTTGAGATTTTATGGCTAAGAGAGTCCTTACAAAGTCCAACCTTGCTACTGGATCAGAAGTTTCACCATAATCAATACTTGGTTGTTGTGAGAATCCTTTGGAAACAAGTCTTTTCTTGGATTTTTCAATCTGTCCCTTTACATTGAGTTTAGTTTTGTAAACCCACTTGACACCAATACTTTTCTTGTGTCTGGGCAAATCAACAAGATCCCATGTCTTGTTCTTCTCAATGGTGTCAATCTCTTGGTTCATGTCTTGAACCCAATGTGGCTCTTTAGCTGCCTCCTTAAAAGATGTAGGTTGACATGACATTAATGAAAAAATATTGTGTTAATCAATATCATCCAACTGTTGATGAATTTTTCTCAAGCTTCGAGTTCTCTTATTTTGCAGTTCAAAGGATGAATCTCTTCTTGAAGTAGAGTTGTCTTGAGTACTTTTAGGTTTCCCTTGTACCTGTAATGTTGGAAGAGTGGGCTGATGTGTTTGATGTCCTAAATTGCCTGTGTGTTCAGGAAGTGTAAGCAATGGATTTTGATTGTCCATAAGCTGATTTTCAAACTCACTCCAGAACTGATTTTTAAAAAATTTGACATCTCTACTGAGAATTAGTTTCTTTGAAATCAGATTGTAGACTCTGTAGGCTTTGGATGTCTCACAGTAGCCAACAAAAATGCATTTCTCACTTCTATCATCAAGTTTTTTCCTGAGTTCGGAAGGTATGTGAGCGAATTTTATGCATCCAAAAATCCTGAGATGAGCAACATTTAGCTTTGTCCCACTCCATTCTTATTGATGGACCTTCATATTTAGACTGGTTGTTGGAGATCTATTCAGAAGATAAAATGAGCATGCTACTACTTCAACCCAAAATAGATTTGACAAACATTTCTTTCAGAGAAGGCTTCTTCCCATGTTCATTATTGTCTAATTTTTCATTTCAACCACTCCATTTTGTTGTGGAGTATATATGGTTTTAGTTTGCATGATGACGCCTTGTGATTTGCAGAAATTTGTAAATTCTTTGGAGTTGTATTCTCCTCCTCCATCTGACTTGAGAACTTTTACATATTTTCCACTCTATATTTCAACTTCAGCTTTGAATTCTTTGAACTTTGCAAAGGTTTCAGACTTGTGTATGAGAAAATAGATCCAAATTTTCTTGCAAAAGTCATCAATAAACGTTAGAAAATAAACACTACCATCGATTGACTTTGTTGGCATTGGTCCACATAGGTCAGTGTGAACCAACTCTAAGTATTGTTTGGCTTGAGTGGAGGACTGTGGAAAACTAGTTCTCTTATGTTTTCCAAGAATGCAAGACTCACGTGAGGGATTTTTCTCTTTAAAGTTAGGTAGAACTTTGAACATGGAGTGATTTTTTAGAAGACTTAGACTCTATAAGGGTAGATGTACAAATCTTGCATGCCAAACCATAGTTTCATTGGGGGTGGATGCACTTTCTGCATATGATTGGTTCAAATTTGCAGTTCTGAGGGTGAGGGGAAACATTGTATTCCTAGTCATGTGGATTTCAAAAATCAAATTTTATGTTGGGGATTTTATCATATATCCTACATGATACTGCTTCAAAAAGTACCTTATATCCATGTTCACTTAGTTGTCCTACACTTAACAGATTATGTTTCAGATCTGGAACATGATAGACATTGTTTATGTCTTTCTTTACATTTTGTTTAGTAAGAATAGGTACAATATTGTTTCCTTGAACTCTGACTAAGCAATAATTTCCAAGTGTAATATCAGATGAAATTGAAGAATCAATGCATGAGAGTAAATCTTTGTTACCTATCATGTGATTGTTGCATCCACTTTCCAACAACCAAATATCTTTATGTTGTTCTTCAGTCTTGTGGCATGATAGAAACATACTTTCTGAGGTTTCTCCTTCATGATTTGAGATATGTGCTCTGCTTGAGAGATGATATTCTTGATTATTTTGTCATTCAGATTCATAGTTCCCATACATTTTGTAGTAATAGGATTGTATGATTGATTTGTCATTTGTTCTTCTCCCTCTACCTCTTTGAGGCTGGAAATTTTGATTCTGGTTTTGTTGTATCTGACCTTCACTTGAGTGATGGTTACTTGGACTTCTCCCTCTTCCTTGGTGACCTATGTCGCTACCTCTGCCTCTCCCTCTATTGAAGGACAATTGAGTCTTGAAGGCATTAGCTATTGACTCATCTTCTACATGGAGTCTGGTCCAATGTGTCAATAGAGAGCCCATTAATTTATCTGTTGAAAAATTTGTCAGATCCTTCGATTCAAGGATTGTTGTAAAAACCATTTCAAATTTCTTTGGTAGAATTTTGAGGACTTTTTCAACAATTCTTTGATCAGGGATGGCTTCACCAGTCAACCTAATCTAGTTTACAATTCCCATAACTCTGGTCATAAACTGATCAATGTTTTCTGATTCTGTCATTTTTAAAGTCTCAAAGTGCGTCCTCAAGGTCTGCATATTGACAGTTTTGACCCTGTCATTTCCTTGGTAAGTTGATTTAAGGATGTCCCATTCTTGTTTTGAAGTAACAACACCTGTGATTTTTGAGAAAATCGAGTCATCCACTGAATTTTGAATCCAGAATTTTTCTCTGATACCATGACAAAATGAGAAGCAAGGAAAATATTACAAAGAAGAAATTGAAAACAGGAATGAGCATAGAACAATTCATTAAAGGAAAGAATTGCGCTAAAAAATCTTCAACAAATCAAGAAACAATCATATAGTTGGCCAGGACAACTGGCAGTGTACAGTCACATACTGTTGAGGTTACAAATATATTTAACAGAAAGGAGTCATTGTGTGTGTGACCTGAATGTAAAAACTTGAATTAATATGACATTGTAGTCATGAATGGTTGTAATTGTTAATATTATATGGTGTTTATTTGTAAGGGAACATGTTTGTATGGATTAAGAGAGAGTTCAAGTTTTTACATTCACATCACACACACCACCTCTGACAGCTCTCTGCACTCAAATCAATGATTCTATAATAATTCACATCCTCTGACAGATTACACTCAACCCTTTAGTAGCCTCACGACCCTCAACCTCACTTTCAAATCTCCAACAACCTAACACCCCTCACAACTCTCTTTGCTATGATACCAAAATAGAGCAGAGCACAAAACACACACAAACAAAAGACATATGATAACACAATGAATAAATTAACCCATTTGCCAAAGCCTCAAATTTATACATGCTCAAATGATCTTAGACCATCGATCAAGCTCATAGATCGAGGACTAAAATTACTTCTCCTAGATGCTTCTCAGCTACCAAGTCAAACACATTTACTGCATGCTTATCCTCATCATCTACCTTGTCGACTTAGTTCCTTATTAATTCTAACATTCTTCTCGGCTGGGTCCTTTTGGATCCCGTCCGTGTTGCATCCATTATTCATTAAATCATCCATCTCCTTCTCTCTCAATATCGAGGAAATCCATGGCTACAACTAGTTAAGTGTTTAAGTGGTTGTGATGGAATGCACACCTCCCCCAAAAAAAATTACAGCATGATTCCTCTTCTTAAGAATCATGTGAAGCTTCGAGAAAAGGGCGAGGAAAAACTTTTCTTAGGTTTTGGTTGAAGTGGTTATGTTTATTACGTCGAAGGCATTTTTTTAGGGGGAGTTCTCTCTCATTTTTTCGTCGTTTATTTGCAACCAATTAAACATTTCCACCTATTGACACATTCTACACCCAATTAAACATTGCCATGTATAGTGAAAACAATGTAGTAAATTCGGCCCAGGTTTGAATCTTTATGCTATTTAGCCAGAAATGTTGTGGAATAGAAAATCGACACCTATATGTCATTGATTTAATTGAAATGAGGAAACATACATGTCCTCGTTGGCAACTGATTTCATCGTTTCGTCATGGTTCTTGCAAACAAAATCATCTTGGTTCGAACCCTGGTAAGTCCATGTTTAGAAAAAAATTCCTTGTTTTTTTCAGGGTAACGATGAATTTTGAGAATTAAAAGGAAATGGGCGCGATCTGGTTTTGATTTTTTTTTTTTGGTTGACCATTCGATCATGGAGAGCTATGCTCGAGGTAGGAGGCAGTGCATAACGTCGAGGTTGTACCCGACACAGGCCCTCGATGGAGCTGTGAAACTAGAAGTTTCTAAATATTAAATAAATGTCCCTCTAAACATATATACTTATTCATATACAATTTTTATACAAATTCATGATCTTAAGCTCTTTCAATAGCATTCAAAGAACCTTCGTGCATTTACAACTCTTTTCCGCATTTGTCAGCATTTACAACTCATAGTACATTTAAATCTGGCATTTACAACTCTTGTCAGCACATTTAAATCTACCTGACACAATTGAAGATGCAATCAAATCTCATCCTGGTAGCAGCTAAGAAGTGTAACTACTACACGCAATCAAGAAGTCGGTTTATTAAGTCGGTCATTTGATCTTCTCCATTTTTCTATATAAAGACTCTTGAATGGACAATTTCCATTTTCATTATCAAACCTTTACTTTGTCTACATTCTTCTTGATTTGTTTGATAGATTTGAAGATCAGTTTGATAGCTCTGAAGATAAGTTCTGCTCATTTTCATTTGTTCCTTTGCAAACCTACCTAAGTATATCAGGTAGACCAATGAATTTTACATATATAAAATTGTAATCTTATTTTCTTTCATGGCATATTTCATTTATATATATGTGTATAGTTTAATCTTATTTTCCTTTTCAACATTTAAAGATTCTGAAAAATGGCTTTTCATAGAAAAATAGGAAAAAAAATCCGAACAAAATTGCAATGAAAATATTTTATTGATTATCATGAACTGACTACATGAATAATCTATTAATTATCACGAAATAACTACATGAAATTGCTCACTTAGTAATATAGTCTATATTAATTAATTATCCTAATGATGCACAAACAATTAGTTAATTTGGTGCTAAATCATACCATAGTTGATTGTGTCCATACTTTAAGTTGTCCTGCCCATTGTGAAATTCCTGAAATACATGATCATCATCATCTCGAAGAGACCCGAAATCATGTGCTTCTTTTGCAGAGGCTTCACACATTCAAATTCAAAATATATCTTCTCTGAAACTGTTTTTTTAAGAATAAACAAATGCAAAAGAGAGAAAATACACATACCTGCAACAAGTTTAGGATATTAGTCGAGAAACTAAGCCGTAATGGCTTCTGCATTGAGTGAAACTCTTCTCTCATAATATCTCTCACCAATTCCACGACTTGCTTTTGCATTCTATTTATATGACTCCAACGTGGTAATGATTCAGCTAATGGTAAGATCAGTCTCATAAATGCTAGGGCTTTGAGGATTTTCCACCGAAATATACGAGCCAAGAGAGTAATTTCACGAATGAGAGCCAACAGCTTCACGAGTCAGTGGTGTACTCCATGAGATTTGATCTCATGGTTTAATTGCAGTCTTTATAGCATGGCCTTGCGCTTGGAGACTCAGAGACATGAAAGTGAAAGAAAATCTCTCATGGGTAGAAATAGAAATATAATTAGAATTCCACAGCTGAGAAAACAGGTTGTTGGTGACCGAGTCCTGATCAATTGAAAATTGATCCTAATTATGTGTGTGTTCATGTCTTAATACCAATACATCCGGAATACAAAACTAATTTTCTACAGTGGGAACTTCATGATTAAAGGCATTCGGTGGTTGGTACCTTGTTGGCATGACCTCCAATGGTTCAGTAGACGATTCAGAGAACGACGTGATTGACAAATTCATGGTATTGGTACGATTAGATGCAGAGATAGATTTATTATTGTTGTTGGAGGCCGATAGGCATTTCAAATTATTTTTTATGCAGGATTTCCAGGAAAATGGTTTGCAATCCGAGACCACCTGCGCGGCCATGTCACCTCAAGTGAAAGGGAACACCGACAGCTATAGAAATTCTGTTATATGAATTTCAGTGAAAAGTGGAAGTCAAAGGCGTCGGGTTGGTGGTAGTTGATGAAAACTGAGAGAGCATAGGAGAATAGGTCCATATTCATATCATGCTAACTATCCATTTGGACGTCATGGTTCATGCAGTTAGCAATGTGTTAATTGAGTGTTTTCGTGGTAAAGACATATATCAAGATGTATATGCAATTTTTGTTGCATGTTAGATGCTTTCACAATACACCTCACACCTCCTCACATAGTTTTAGATTTAGAGACCTTACATATAACTCCCTCACCCACGACTAAAAAAATATTTTTTATATATTAAATCTATTTGTATACTTTATGTTTCATCACATCTTATTTCAGGCATTTCCATGGTTCGGGTTTCTGGGATTTTTGAATTTATATGTTCGTTTATGCAATTATTTCACTAAAACTATGTTAAGAATTTGAATATAGGTGGATGGAATATGTATGCACAAGCTCCCAGGTCTTATTAAGCTATGTTGCATGGACCTTGTGTTGAATTTCAGCAAGCCAGACAGACTTTTAAGAGAAATGTACAAAAAATATGGAAATTATGTATAAATCACGAGGAAGTCATAGGATTTCATGCTATACATGGTCGGAAGTTTAAGTTTTCAAATTTTCATGAATCCAAAAATAAGAGAAATTTGAATTACTTCAAGGCCATTATCTTGGCCAACGCAAATGTCCTAAGCTAACTGTAAGAACATGGGTTCCTTAAATATGTATTTAAATTCGAGCCTTGAGCTTCCCAACTCTAATTCTTTATGTTAAATATTTGATATTAATCATTATATATAATTTCCACATTCAATATGACAGCACCCGACCATGCTAAAATATGTTAGCCTGGACATCGTAAATGATGTAGGACGCAAATATGTCCAAAAATACATCTAACCTTGCTCATGATCTGCCTTGTGGAAGGCTCTAAACAAGTTAAAACTATGCTCTATATCAATAAATAGTCTCGTGGTGAGTTGGCCTTGGGAGAATACAGAAGAATTTCCTCCAAATAGAGCATAGAATATAACTTTTATATAGATGAGACCAATACTAGTAGAATGATGATCTTGCAATAATATATGCCTCAAGCCCTTAGTATCAATGAACCTGAATAATACCAATGGCTACATAACTCACATGAGCCATTTTCCATGTGTCACCTTCAAGTGTGAATATAAGTATGCATCACCATGGCTCATTCTTAGATCATCCTTCCATCATTTTTTCTTATAATAATTATTCTTATGCTTATTTTGGGTTACTTGTATGCATGCTTTCATGAAACATGCTCACCTTCAATTTGTCTTTAGCTATCTTCCAACTTTTCACAATCACCTTCAGTATTTTCATGAACATGAATGTGGAATAAATTTTATACCCGAATTTAATAAATTTGCATCTCCTTGGTGAACCAAAGTCATGGTTGAGTTGACCATCAAATATTGCATTGATCTCTGATTTTGAGTTTTGCTTACCTTCATATTTTTATGTTCATGATTGACCATTTGTAGGTATATCCTTATTTCATTCCTAGCTTGGTTGCATGTTTCATATTTAGTAGGCTTCTTTTATGAAAAACATTTTAATTTTTTCACTCATCGTGAGGTTGCTTGCTCATTTGTTGAAGAAGCCTCTTGATTGTTGAGCTATTTTCTATAGATATGCATATGTAAAATGAACATACAAGTGGATTTTTGATCTCATAGGAGGTGAAGGGGAATCCTACCTTTACCCATATCCAACGAATACTTCACTTCATAAAATTGAACATGTATTTTTTAAGTATTGGAAAATGACATAAAATTGAGTTTAATTATATTCTTTAGTATGATTTAAAAACGAATCCAATTATTTTAATTCTTCTTTATGTATAAGGAAACATGTTGTTTAACCATCACACCAAATTTTTCCATGGAATATTTTAAGATATGAAGTGAACTAAAAAATTTAAGGTATAATATTTATAACAATGTTATTAAATTCCATTTTATTTTATTTAAAATGATCATGTGTAAAAATTAAACTATGTATATGAGATTTTGTACTCTTAAAATATTTAATATTTATAATAGTGTTCTTGTTAAATGAAGAAGTTGAAATATTTTTCAATATTTATTAACTTAATTTAATTGATAAAACTATTTTCTCAATAATAATTTATTTTATGCATTATATATAAGATCCACATAATACAATGTGATAAGTTAGATATTTTGAATTTTTTAAATATGGGATCATTGTAATCCCATGTACATATTTATGGATAAATTATAATTTGTTGTATCTTATTTATGTGAAACAATATCCAGTCTCCATCTTTTAACAAAATATACAATCCCAAAGTATTTGTTTATTCCAAACTTTTGACAAGCTTAGTGGTTTACCACCATAGTTTTCACTTGGTTATGATTTAGGGAAACAAATTTTATGCTCTTCAAAGTCTATTTACAAATTTAATTAGATTTACTAATAGTTTAATTTGATATGGGACAGAGGGAAACTTGATGTAGGGAAAATGAGAAAATCAAGAATAACACGTAGGAAGATGATTTAATTGAGGAAGGTGAAAAGTTAAGATATACCAAACATGCATATTTATTTAGGAAATGAACTCTACTAATTATAGAAAGGTTAAGATGGGGTGAATATATGTATTTATTGAGACATTGAGATCCACTTAAAAACTTTTTAATGTCGATCATGAAACATTAAACAATCTTTTATCCTTTTTATGTATATCATGAAATATATTTTGATAGATTTACATTTAAAAGTTACTTGCTCTTATCATTTACATGTTGTTTCATTCACTAGCATAAAAAAAACTATATTTTATTCTATATGCTTTTATCTTCCTCACAATGTTAAATATACTTTATATAAATTCAAATATCATTTTATTGTCCTTTCTTTTATTATATCAAATGTTGATATGCTAAAATTTCTTACATTAAGTTTACATATGTTTAATCTATACATTCATATTTTTGTTCAAACTCTTCAATATTCACAAAATCAACATGGACCGTAAATACTCATTATATTATTCTCCTTTATTAGATTCATGGAAACATTATAGAGTAGCATTTGACACTGCTACTCAAACTCGGAATTTAATGGGTGATAAATGTTATCTTATGTCAGAAGTAAGGGTTGTGTTGACCTATGAAGCTCCCCTTACACATCCTAAGTTGGATGGTAGATTGACAATGGACATTTCCTTGACCCCAATTAACAAGGGACCCACCATCAATCATATGCATTATTATCCATTTTAGGTTATATATTTTAATATGAATTAGGTCACATTGAATATTTATAAACATTACCAACACTATTAGATTTTTTTTGTTATTTTAGGAAATCTATGAATATTTTTTCTACTTCATCTCAACTTCACTCCATCATATTTCTATTTACACATTAATTCTTTCCATTTTTCTATTTACACATTAAACATATTTTTATATCAATTATTTTCCATATTCTTTATTGTTTTCCTTGAACTTGTTTATATTCTTTTGAGACTGTGGAATGTAATAACATTTTTTTTGCATTTCCAAGAAAAAACTAACTATGATGTTTGCATTCTCTTGAGAGTATTTTAGATAGACACCTTCTCATTGCAAAATCACCAACATACATAGCAATGGCGAATGCACTAGCACGACATACACTTTGGATTCAACATTTTTTTGATGACCTCCAACAACATAGAAGACAATTTCAAATCTGTGTTATTCATCCTGGTAGGGGGAACCTTCCAAGACCAGAGCTGAAAGAAGAACTTGTTAATAAAATTAGTATTTATGATACACAAACAATATTTATCTCTTGTTTTCATACAACCGACTCATTCTCTAAAGGGTTTGGAATAATATATGATAGTGTGAAAGACACATTTCAACATAAACCAAAACATTGATTATCTCAAAATGGTCTAAAAGCTCATGTTGATAGGTCTACTAAAGCAAGTACAAGTAGAGTGAAAAAAAATTGTGTTATTAAAAGCATACCAGCAAAAACTCATTAAAGGGATAGTTGAAGGCGATGAAAGGTCTATGTTAAAGCTCATGTTGAGAGATCTAGAAAAAAAAATCAACACATAGTTGAAGGCAATGACTATTTCTAAATTCTGAACATAACTATATTTTATTACTTCACTTTGTTTTTATATAACATGATATTCCTACTTGTAAGCATGTCTACATCCCTCATATACATATTTTAAATTTTATGTGAATAATAATAAAGAAAATCATTTTTATGTAGATTGTATGTGAACAACATTTTTAAAAAATACTAGAAAAAAAACATTTTTTATTCCTTCTTAAACGCCCTTCCTTACATAATAACATATATTGACATTTTTAGGTTTTACATTTCCTCTCCTACTATGTCATGCTTTTCTTTTCCTATCATCTCATGTTTATTCCTTCTTAATCACTACAAAAGTACATACATTTGTTTTTCAAATAATTACAACCATACATCAACAAATCTATTCATACTTTAACACATATTTTTTTCCTCTACTTCCATATGTATTCTCCTTTAATTCCATTTGTATCCATTATATTTTACTTACTACATTCCTTTATTGTTTTTTTCCTATGTGGTATTTCAGTTCCCTTGTACTTCCACTTTTAAAAAACAATATCAAAGGTATGGCATCTACTTTGACAACAAACTCACTTACAAGGATTGCAAATGGAGAGATTATTTCCAGTCCTATTATAGAAATTGCGGAATTCAAATTAACATTAGAAGACCGTTACTCAGTATTCCTATATGATGGAGCCAATAAATTGCATAGATTATTTTCCTCAACACTTGGTCATTGTTTCCTCAACACTTGGTCATTATTTCATGTCATCTCAAATAAAAACAGGGTCCTTGGTCGAACTACATGACTTCACTTGTAGATCTATCCAAGACAACAAGTATGTCTTCACTTTACCTTCTTCACATGGCTCAAGTTTAGCTATAGTTTATACAATTATTATCTTGATTTTCCCTCTACACATTACTTTAAGTTTTACATGCATTACACACACCAACCACATTTTACATTCCCAGCTATGTTACCAATAATGCAAGTGCTAATTTTACATTGTTTTTACTCTTTCTGCAGGATTCTGATAGTGCATGAAATCCAAGTGCATACTTTTCAAGTAGACATTGTTGGTGCACCAACATTGATAGAAGACGTAATTTTTTCTACAAAACGACCATTAGAACCTCCTAATACACCCCCCAAAATTACACCTATTGCAACTTTGCATGCATCCCTAAAGATCTGGACTCTAAAAGACAGAGTACTTTCAAAATATGATCTACACACATTCACGAATGCTAAGGGACTTGGCCATGTATTTAGCTTCGATGTTATTGATGAAAAAAATGGTGAAATCCGCATTACCTGCTTCAACATCCAAGCGACAAATTTCCATCCTTTCATAGAGATTGGCAAAATTTACATCATCTCAAAAGGGTACATCAAGCTTGCAAAAAAGGAATTCAATCATTTAAAAAATGATTGGGAAATAACTCTAGATATTGCCTTGACTATTGAAGTTTGTTTAAAGGATGATCATTCAATATCAAAGCACAACTTTTTGTTCACTCCTTTTAATTTGGTACCAACTTTGGTCAACAACTCTATAGTTGATATTATTGAAATTGTTATCTCTATTAGCCCTTTAACAACCATCATGAAAAAGAATGGAATAGAGACACATAAGAGAAACCTCCAACTAAAAGACATGTCAGGGTATAGTATAGAGGTCACATTATGGGGAGTCTTTTGAAACAAACATAATCTACACCAATATTGTATCTCAAATACCTTTCCAATAATCGCTATGAAAGCTATAAAAGTAACTGACTTTGATAGGATATCAATTGCTACAACCTTCACATCCCAACTTTCCATCAATCATACTCTTAAAGAAGCCCAAGATTTGAGAGCCTGGTTTGATAACCCTTTAATAGATCTAACTTTTCACTCCTTATCTACACATGGAGCTTCAAGAGGCCACCCTTTTATTAAAAAACACTTGGTTGACATAGAAAATCAGGGAATTGGTAAAGGTCCAAACCCTACATTCATTTTGGTTGAGGCAACTATTGCTTCTTTAAATACATGCAGTTGTTGGTATGTTGCATTCCCACTTACATTCAAAGATCGAAAGTGTAAAACAAAACTCACACCTATTGAAGATGGTGTCTGGAACTACAAAAGGTGGGATCAACATGTTTTTGAATGTCAGTACAGGTACATTTTCTAGTTTAGCATTGAAGACCAAACAAGAAAGATCAATGATACAACATTTCAAGAAGTCGTTGAACAACTTATAGGTGTTTCTGCAGAGAAGTTATATGAATATGAATATGAGGTAAATACCAAAAAAATCACTAACATATCTAGAAAGTTGTTCTTTCATATCTACTTGTTCAAACTTGCAGTGCATGAAGAAACATTTTCCAATAAAAAAACAAATCAAAAACATCGTGATTGCATGTGAAAAAATTGATCACATATCAAAGCCAAAAGAGGACATCCCAGTCCCTTAATTGTTGGATAAATAGTGCTTCCAAAGTGTTATGGTTGTTTTTTTCAAACATCAACTTGTAATTTCCCTGCTTTTGTGCATATACATATTTATATAAACTTTTTTTGTTTTGGAGTTTTTTTTTATTTTCGTTATAACATTTCTATGGAAGAATATACTTACAAAAACATGCTATCAAACATACAAAATGTGATATCAAGCACTTTGAATTCTAACTACAATTTTTTATATCTTTTCTCTTCTAGGAAATTTCATCCGGCACAAGAATTGCCCCAATGTTTCCAACTACAACAACAAACACCATTGGTGAAGGTATCTCAGGATCATTAGAAAGGCATGTTGTCTTTCAATAATGCATGCCATCAAATAATTCACACATAACATCTTCAAAAAATCAATTTCCCAACAAGACTATATACAATCGTCATCGCCATACACTTCTTGCTACAGAAATAAACAAAAAAAAAAGAAATAGATGGAACAATTACACTATTAATACAAAAACCACTAGCTCAGCCACCACTCCTCTATATACATCTAGGATCCAACAAAATTAACAATGTCGAATTAAATATGTTGAAAGAACAAAAAAAAAAATCTTGGATAGACTTAGAGAGACTTCACTTATAAACCAAAACCAACCTTTTGTGGAATTACCAACACATGTTCTACAACTTAAACCCCATACACATGCTTCCCACTCTTTCTGAAAACATATCAATTCCTTGTCTAACATACATACATGCACTACATGTATGGAATCATATCTTGGCATTCCTACTCGCCCATCTCCGAATGGACACATTTGTATTCGTTGTCATAGAGAAAATAACGAGCATTGTTTCTCCAAATGGAATAATATGGACCCCGGTGACCAACCCACAGTTCTGTCAATACTTACACAGGTTGAGGAAATGTTAATTGATGGATTTAGCCCCATATTGCAAGTTAGGCATGCTCGAGGTGGAAAATACAAATATATTGGCCAGACTATTAGTTTCTTGCAACAAATCCTCCACATAGCAACTTTCTTTCCCCATCACCTTTCAGAAATTGATATCTTAGTTTTCAAGAGCCATGGAGGAAGGGGTAAATGCTATGATTGTTATGTGACAAAATCTCATGTCATCAATGCATTGCTCTACAAGATACAGCATAACAAATATTACAATGACGTACAAATTGACCAAAACGCACTTGCCTCACTTCCCACTACACGCACCAATGTCTCCACTCAACTCCCGTATGTCTCTAAAGAAACTTTAACTTCTCCAACTAAAGAACCAAATATCTCTTTAGCACACCATGATGTTTTCCAAGATGAACAACCAATGTCTTCCTTTGCCTTTAGATTGCCTAATACACAATGAGAACTGCTAAAAATAAGAGCATTTGTTAACACTACAAATAACTTTTCACCAAATACAATTGAATGGCCAACAATTGGCCTATCACCAATCAATGAGTACAACATGGAGGGTCTATTCGACATGACCTTTCCTTCTCTTTTCCCCACTGGATATGCCCTTCTTCGCCAACCACGCATTAAAAACATACCACTTGATACTTATGCATTACACTTAATGAGATACCATGACAATAGGTTTGGCAGTCATCCTCATTTCAGATACTACCTCTAAAATTTGATTATGCGCCATCGAATTCAATCAACACCTACATTTTTTTTCAAACAAATCCAAAATCATAACACACCCACAAAAATTCAAGAATTGTGTGCGCATCTCAAAGAACTCCCTGCAGACAAACTCCCAGAACATGTCATGCTCTTCGGAGAACATATACGTGGCACTAGAGAATTCAGGACAATGGGAAGGACTGAGCTAACAGACATGATCACACAGCTTCAATGACCAACCTTGTTTTTCACTCTCAGTGCAGCAGACATAAAATGGTCAGACTTGCACGCAGTTATGCAAAAGGATAGACCTCTTGACCCAATGCTTCGCCAATGTTGTCATACAAACAACATCATTGATCACCCCCACACTGTAGTTGCTTCCATGCACAAAAGGTTTTCAATATTCCATGAGGAGATACTACAAAAAAATGCACGCAATTGACTATTGGTATAGGTACACAATGTATACTACTTGAAATTACCTCTACCGAACCTATACATTTATATGCACTTTACTAATCATTTCATATCCCTTTTGCAGGTATGAATGTCAACATCGTGGCTCTACACATATACATGGATTTTTGTGGGTTGTTGATGCTCCAAACATGGAAATATTACATTGGGAAGACCCACATCAAATCTATGTCGCAAAGAGTTTCTTTGATAACTAAGTTACAACCTGGAATCCTAGAAAACACCATGACACACACATGTCTATGCATCAATCCATTGAATATGACCCTTGCTTACTAGATATAAAGGAGATATTTGCAACCAACCCACTTGAGGACTATGAACAACTCTTAAATCGAGTTCAAAGACATAAAAAGTGCAATGAGAAAACATGTCTCCATAGAAAAGGAACTACACTCGAATGCAGGTATAAATTCCCTTGGAAGGTACAAATGGAGTCATCAATCTACATTGATGAAATGGATCAAAAAACATATCGGTTGGCACGCAATGATGAGCGCCTCAATATCCATAATTATAACATACTCCAAGCATGGAGTGCAAATGTAGATTGTCAACTAGTCCTCTCTCGCTATGCAATTCTAAAATACATTGCCAAATATGCTTCCAAAGCAGAAGGAAGATTAGATACCTACCACCATATGTTGACCAGAATTTCATCTACGTCAAATATAGATGACCCTGCTTCAACTGCTTATTGCTGCTTACACTCAGAAACAATTGTAGACCATGACATATGTGCCCAAGAAACTTTCCATATGCTCCAAAAGTTGCCCCTTGTCACATGTAGCCACACCTTCACCAAACTCAATGTTGGTCGACAAATATTTTGTCGAAACTCCTATGATTTTCCTAACTGCTTATCTGGATCCACTTTCATTGATGCATATTTAATACGTCATGTTTTTCTTGACCAAATATGTTTGCTTGACCTCGCAAAACATTGGACATATAACCAAGCACAAAAAATGACAAGTGGAAAAAAAGAAACATCACCACACTTGTCCATGTATGGCCACTTTTCACTACTATTCCAAACAAAGATTCTAATAACTTTGTTGAGTTCTACTGGAGTGAGTTTCTTTTATACAAACCCTTTCGTTCCTTCTCTAAAGATATAGGCCTTTCAAATGAAGACATTGTGTCTACCTAGGATACCATAAGAGATCACTACCATATCTGGCATGTTGACCACATCCCAATGCCCACTCCTAATGACCAAACATCTGAAGATGAGCATAGCCATACTAACATACAACCAAACATGGAGATGAATGAATGGCTACCGACAATATCAACTTCAGTTCTCTTCATATGTTGGGACTTCGAGAGATTGACACTTACCACCCATGGGATCAACCCAAAGTATCACAAGATACATTAGACACTGCACCAAGATTCATCAGCTATCATCAAAGGAATACAACAGTACTACAAGAAATGAATCTGTTATGTCCTTCAAGAACTACATTTTCTACAAATCAACACACTACATTCGACATCATCATGCTTCACCTACAAGAAAAAGAACCATTAAAGATGATCATCCAAGGAACTGCAGGTACAGGAAAATCCTACCTTACCTACATCAAAGCATAGATGATTTTAGGGGCGAAATTTCGCTCATGGAAGAAATTAAGGGGCCTCTAATTTTTTATTGGGTGAATTTTTTGTATTAGAGTGATTTTTTTAAACTTATTTTATTATCCCGTAATTTATTTTAAGGTAAAAAACATGTACAGGGTTAGCCCATGTTTTTAGGAGGGATAGAGGAAAACAAATTATATTTAGCCCCTGAAATTTGGAGGAACAAGCTTCCATTAGCCAAATTTCTAGAAATATGGGAATTTATGATAGCTTCTTCGCCCTGCCATTTGGTAAAATCGGGATTTATGGTTTAATTTCACCCCGATTTTATGGTATGGGCAGTGGGCACTCAGAACTGGGTAGCTACAGCCTACAATCTTCCCTTTGCCCGATTTCAATCTTCCCTTTGCCCGATTTCCAAAGAACATGGAGATTTTTGGTCCTCCCACATGGTATAAATTATATGGGATCTGAAATGCATTCCCCAGTTTACATCTTCGTTCTTTTGTTACCTCTTATTTCCCCTTTGGGCCTTGAGGTTTACGGGTTTAGTATTTTACTCTTGGACTTTCTTCTGGTTGGTA
>SNQJ01S0025618.1:81845-93204 GCA_010110895.2 Picea sitchensis
TATTTTACAAGATTTTATAATTCAGTGAAAGATTCGCCAATATTTTACAAGATTTTATAATTCAGTGAAATATTCGCCAATATTTTACAAGATTATATAATTGACTAAAATATTCGCCAAAAAATTATATATACATTTTATATATTGATAAAATAGCCTTCAATTTTTCCTATGTATCATGGGGATTCGCCCATTTATTATACATATAAATTTAGGGGGGGGGGGTTTAAAATCACCCCTGGAAGTGTGGGGAGATTCGACACATCACAACCATTTGGTTGCGTACTTCAATAATTTTTTTCAAGAACATTGTCTTGTGGATATTGTTCCGAACGAGATAGTTCCAACTTGGCGAAGTGGCCGAGCAGGATCAAAGACTATCTCAAAACGTTTGGATAAGGTGTTATTGTCTAAAGATCTGGTAATTGGAGAAGGCAAGATCAGGTCATGGGTGTCATACCCATATCTATCGAACCATGCGCCAATTTTACTGCAACTTGATTCTCTTCCTTTTCCGACATCATATCCCTTTAAGTTAAACACGAGTTGGTTGCTTGAAGCAAAATTCTCCAATATAGTAAAAGAAGTCTGGAATGACCCAAAATTCAAGATTGATCTGGGGGCACAACAAAGATTAGTTTGGAAACTGAAGACCTTAAAACAAAGAATCAAAATCTGGGCAAAAAACCATAGAAGGAAAAATCTTTTAACACTGGAACAATTGGAGGGAGAATTACAGGCCATTCTACAAGAAGATTCGCAGGACGGGGGGGATCCAAGGTAGGGACAACATCCTAAAGATTCTAGAGACTGAACGAAATAAGATCCTCCTAGTAGAAGAAAATTTATGGAGACAACGGGGTAGGGCCATCTGGATTAAAAGTGAAGATCAAAATTCAAAGTTCTTTCATCACTTTGCAAGTTCTAGCAGGAATAAAAAACACATTTAGGAAGTTAAAGATGAGACTGGACAAGTCCACTTTGGTCAAGAAGCACTCAAATTAGCGGCCACAAAACACTTTAAATCTTTTTATAGGGATTTTGATCATACAAGTATTGTTGATTAAGTATTTGTAGCCAGACTTTTCTCTCGTTTCGTCACAGAGGAGGATACCTTACTTCTGGATAGCCTCTGTACAAAGAAGGAAATCTGGGAAGTCCTAAAGTCATTTGCAAAAGACAAAAGTCCAGGGCCCGATGGATGGACAATTGAGTTCTTTATAAACTTCTTTGATTTAATGGGTGATAAACTGTTGGAAGTGGTGGAAGATACAAGGTCCTATGGCGAAGTGATAAGTTCTGTAAACTCGACTTTCTTGACTCTAATTCCAAAAGTAAACAATCCTTCTACTTTTGGTGATTACAGACCTATTGCTCTTTGTAAATTGTGTTATAAAATGATCACAAAGATTATCACAAATAGGATAAAACCTATTCTTTCGTGGACTCTATCGGGTGAACAATTGGGGTTTTTAAAGGGAAGACATATTTTGGATGCCACTAGAGCGGCCCAGGAATGTTTGCACAGTATAAAGATGAAGAAATCGAAGGCGATAATCTTGATAGCCCCTGTACAAAGCAGGAAATCTGGGAAGTCCTAAAGTCATTTGCAAAAGACAAAAGTTTGGGGCCCGATGGCTGGATAGTCGAGTTCTTTATAAACTTCTTTGATTTAATGGGTGATGAACTGCTAGAAGTGGTGGAAGATACAAGGTTCCGTGGCGAAGTGATATGTTCTGTAAACTCGACTTTCTTGACTCTAATTCCAAAAGTAAACAATCCTTCTACTTTTGGCAATTACAGACCTATCGCTCTTTGTAAATTGTGTTATAAACTGATCACAAATTCCAAAAGTAAACAATCCTTCTACTTTTGGCGATTATAGACCTATCGCTCTTTGTAAATTGTGTTATAAACTGATCACAAAGATTATCGCAAATAGGATAAAACCTATTCTTTCGCGGACTCTGTCGGGTGAACAACTAGGGTTTTTAAAGGGCATACAGATTTTGGATGCCATTGGCACGACCCAGGAATGTTTGCACAGCATAAAGATGAAGAAATCGAAGGCGATAATCTTGAAGCTGGATCTAATGAAAGTTTTTTACTGTATTGATTGGGGCTTTTTATGGTTGATACTTATTCAATTAGGCTTCAGTCTTCAAACCACAAAGTGGTTAATGAGTTGTGTGACTAGTGCAAATTTTGCAGTCCTTATAAATGGTGAGACCTCACCTTTCTTCCACAGTGGCATAGGCCCGAGGCAAGGCTGTCCACTTTCTCCATTGCTGTTTATTTTGATTACAGAAGGACTTAGCCTGGCGCTAAAAAAAGGACAGGCTAAAGGGAAGCTCACATGGGTGAAGGTTTCTAGGATTGTTAGATCCTTTATCTGTTCTTTGTGGATGATGTCTTAATCATGACAAATGATTCCTTACATGAATGGAAGGAAATAAAAGACATTCTAAACATCTTTTGCAGTGCTTTGGGATTGAATATAAACTGGACAAAGTCGACCTTTCACTATGCAGGAATTCAAGGGGAATCTTTGGAAATTTTTAAAGAAGTCTTTCCTTACAACTTTGTAGATCTATCCGTTAGAGTTTAAGCTATTATTAGGTTTCTTTTCAATTCACTAGATAACCATAGCATATATAGGATCACTGAGAAATACACAATCACACGAGACACATCATTTATCCTGGGAAACCCTCATGGGGGAGAAAACCCAACAAAAACATCCTTCATATAGATAGCCAATACAATGCCAAGAGAATAAACCAAACAATATAGAAAGTCCTCTCCCAAGTATGTGCCTCTCTCTCTCTTCCTTCTTCTCCAACTGCAGCTCCAAACTTGCGCTCTGATGAACAAGTGAGTGAGTGAACAAATGAGGCGTTGGCCTCTCTTATTTATACAATCTGGCAGGTGCTAAATTGAGGTGTCTTTTCACTGGCAGGGCCGACTTCTCATTTAGCATATTACAGTTAGGGTTTGACCAATCCGCAAAAAGGGATTTGGTCATTTACAATTCCCGACATGATCAATCCACAAAAGGGGATTGATCTAATGAATAATACATCAATAATAAATATAATACTCTTTGCAGTTACAATATTTCAACACTCCCCCTTAACAAGAAGGGTATTCTACAACAACATTCGAGAGAGAGGGCATCATCATCAACAACATCTTGGAACAGAGACTGGTGTATCTATAAATCATCGAAAGTTTTTCTCATCATCAATAGCAGCAACAACACAACACAAAGGATGGAGCATCATCAACACTAGGTTGAGAGTCTTCAGCATGAAGCTGGCATCACAACATGAAGCTGGTTACGCAATATCATCAACACGAACCTGGGATCACAGTACAAGACTGGAAACACAATATCATCAACATTAAGCTGACATCACGGTACGAGACTGACAACATCATCACAGCACGAAGCTGGCACACATCATCACAACGCGAGGTTGGTGCATCATCACAGCATGAGGCTGACACATCATCACAACAAGAGGCTGGCACATCATCAGCACGAGGGTGGCATCACAACACTAGGCTGGCACATAATCACAACACAAGGCTGGCACATCATCAACACAAGGCTGGCATCACAACACTACTCCCCCTTTCGAGGGAGGTCCTTACAGACTACACCAATCTTATCTCGAAAGTGCTCAAACTTGACACGAGATAGAGGCTTGGTCAACACATCAACAACCTATTCATTCGTGCTAACATATTGGAGCTTTATGGCTCCTCTCTACACCATATCAATGATGTAACGATATCGAATCTCTATGTGTTTTGACTTGTCATGGAACATAGGGTTCTCGGTCATCTTTATGCAACTTTGGTTATCACATAGGATCAAGGTTGCTTCCATCTCTAGATCAAATAGACCTGTCAACAACTTCCGAAGCCATATGGCTTCACAACTGGCAGAACATGCAACACTGTATTATGCTTTTGTCATGCTGAGAGCAATGCTTGATTGCTTCCTACTCTGCCATGAGATCATGGCTGACCCCAAGCTGAAACAACATCCTGAAGTGCTCTTTCTGTTAGAGACACTTCCAACCCAATCTGAATCAGTATAACCACTCAGTCTGAAGTCATGATTTCCATTATAACTGAGACCACAATCTAATGTACCCTTAAGGTACCTCATCACATGTTTTGCAACGACTAGGTGAACATGTCTGGGTTCTACCAGAAACTGACTCAAAGTGTTCACAACAAAATGAATATATGGCCTGGTGTTCGTCAGATACATCAATGATCCAATGATCTGTCTATATAACATAGCATCAATCAATTCTGACGAAGAGTCAACCAGGAGCTTCAATTTTGTTTCCATGGGTGTATTCATGGACTTTCACCTCAACATATCAAATCTCTTCAGTATTTCAACTATATACTTCCCCTGGTTAAGAAAGATCCTCTCTGGGCTCTGCCATATCTCAAGACCTAAGAAATAGTGCATTAGGCCAAGGTCTTTCATCCCAAATTTTGCAGCGAGCTTCTTCTTACATTCAGTGATGAGCTTTTCTTCGCTAGTTAAGAATAAGTCATCCACATACAACAACAATATAACATGCTCATCATTCATAACCTTGAAGTAAAGGTTAGAATCCGCTTTACTCTTGGTAAAGCCCAAGCTCGTCAGAAAACTATCAATCCTTTTATACCAAGCTCTAGGAGCTTGCTTCAATCTGTACAGAGCCTTCTTCAATTTGCACACATGAGTCTTCATGTCTTCAACTTCAAATCCTTGAGGTTGTTCTATCTACACTTCTTCTTCAATGACACCATTCAAGAAGGCAGTTTTCACGTCCATCTGGTGTAACTTCCACTTTATCTTAGCTGCAAGGGATATGATGGTTCTGATCGAAGTGTATCTGGCTACAGGAGCAAATGTCTCTTCATAGTCAATGCCTTCCTTTTGGGAAAAGCCAAGAGCAACGAACCTTGCTTTATATTTCTCAATACTTCCATCAACATCATGTTTTATTTTGAATTTCCATTTGGAAGATACCACATCCTTGTTCTTCGTTTTGGGAATTATTTCCCATACATCATTCTTTATAATGGATTGGTATTTTTCTGTCATGGCATCTGCCCATTCTTTCTTCTGAATGGCTTCTTCAAATCAAGTAGGCTCCTTCTCTAAGAGATCACACATCAAAGCCATATAACTGGAGAATGGCTTTGGTTTCTTCACTTGTCTCATGGTTCTTTCGTAGACACCGTACTTCTCTCCATCTTGAATAAGTTCCCTTGCCCAGGCTGACTTTCTCTTGTGGGAGATCGTCATGTGGGGAGGTTCTTGAGATTCTACTATGTCATGATCTTCTAGAATCTCCTCATCAGGGGAAGCTATGACTTCCCTCACTGGTTCTGCAACTCTGGGAGCTACAGGTTCCTTTTCATATACTTCTTCAAGCTGACATCTTCTTGATTTCTTGAGTGCTGCATCTTCATCAAAGGTTACATCCCTGCTGATCTCATTATGATGGAAAAATGGTATATTCCCTTGGAGACCTCACAGTATCCAACAAATATTCCCTTCTTTCCTGAAGGGTCCGGCTTAGTTCTCTTCTCTTTTCGAATATGTACAAATACTGGGCAGCCAAATATTTTGAGATGGCAGTCAAAAAGTAAACCCAGGTTTTACAAGAATAGTCATCAATAAAAGATACACAGTATACATACCCACTGATAAAGGTTGATGGCATTGGGCCACAAACATCTGAGTGAATGAGTTCCAGGACTCCTTTTGCTTGACTGTTTCTCTTCGGAAAAGGGTTCTTGATGTTCTTCGCTTGTGCACATCCATTGCACACACCTTCATGGTCAACCTTGAGTTTTGGTAGACCTGTAACTGCCTTGCTTACATAAGGTAATGCCTTGTAGTTGATATGGGCTAATCTTCTATGCCAAAGTTCACATGGATTCTCAATGGAGTGGGTCATGGCTGTTTCTGAGTGACCCTTTAGCTTATACAAGCCACCTTATTCTTTTCCAATAATGATTGCTTCTTCCATGGCATTTCCTTTGGCCCACATAAGAACTTCTCCATCTATAAAGGCAACTCTGAAGCCTTTCTTTTCTAAAGATGATATGGAGAGTANGCCTTTCTTTTCTAAAGATGATATGGAGAGTAAGTTCTTTGTCAAGCCTGGTACATATAGTACATCTTTCATCTTCATTGGAGTCCCTGAATTAAGCTTGTAATTTGATTCTCCTACTCCCTTGATAGGGTATTGATAATCATCTCCAAGTGTAACTTTATGAGAAAACTTCTTTTTTGAAAGGCAAGAGAGAATGTCTCTTTGACCTGCCATGTGCTTGGAAGCACCACTATCAATGAGCCACGTGTCCTCACCAGGTGATACTAATCCTGAGAGGGCTGAGATTAAGACATAGTCTTCAATTCGTTCTTTTATCATCTTTGTGGGTGGCTCTTCATCAACTGCATAGGCATGATACCTCTTGTTTTTCTTCTTGTATTCTTCTCGTCTAGCTGGAGAATGTTTCACAATATGTCCCATCTTGTCACAATGGTAACATTGGTAGGATGAAAAATCCTTTCCTTTTCTTTGTCGTTTCTGAAACTTCTGGAATCTCCTTGGTTGAGATTCTTTTTGTATGAATTTGTTTTGGGGGTGAGACTCTTTATGAGTTTCTTTCTGGAAGTAATAATTCTTTCTTCCTCCTTTAGTGTGAGTAGCTAGGGCTTGATCTTCATCTCTTGATAGCAAAGCTTCTCGGTTAGCTACCCTTGATTCTTCTTGAATACATTCTTCCCAAAGACTGTTAAATTGTAGCTTCTCCTTTTTGGCACAAATAGTTTGGATGAATGCATCCCATGGTGTTGTGAGACCATTAAGGGTCGTCATTATGAGTTCGTCTTCGTCTATAGTATCTCCAATTGCTTCTAGCTGTTCTTTGAATTTTGATATTCTAGAGAAATATTCCTGGATTGATTCTCCTTTTTGCATCCTTGTATTCTTGAGTTGAGTTCTTAGATTCATCTTTCAATTTATGTTCTTTCCTTCATATAATCTGGTTAGGGAATCAAACATCTATTTTGGAGTCTTCTTTGACGACACTTGAGGAATCAAGTGATCTTTGATAGAATCTGCAATGATTCTTTTGGCTCTAATTGTGTCATTTTGGTGTTTTCTTTAGCTGCATCATCGGTGGGTTCTGGTACATCTTCTTTTACGAATCTTGCTAGTTCATTCTCTTCAAGAATGAGTTCGATCCTATATTTCCAGGCACAAAATTTTTCCACACCTTCTAGCTTGTCAACAACCTTAGTGCTTGCAAAATGACCAAAAAATGAAAATGCTCAAAATTTAATTCTGAACTTACCAGGAGGTGCGCTTGGCTGAGGCGAGTAGCTTGGTGTGGTTAGATTTCAGAAAATCCAACTTTTAAACCTTCAAACTTGACCTACGGATTTCTGGATTGGTGCTTCTGGTTTTCTAGTAGTTCTGATACTTCTGGTTTCCTGGTACTTCTAGTTTTCTGGTACTTCTGGTACTGGTGAAAACTAGGGTTTCACTTTCTGGGAGATCTAGCCACTGAAAAGGTGTGTTGAAGGTGCCAACGTGTTCCTTGAGGTATGGCACACTTTTCTATATGGCTCTTGGGCTAAAATTCTTCTTTAATAAAAAGGCCTAAATTTCATGTACGACAAAAGTGATGTTTTTCTTCTTCTTGTGAAAGGTGCTCTCTTCAACTTAGCTCCGATACCATGTTAGCGTTTAAGCTATTATTATGTTTTTTTTCAATTCACTAGATAACCATATCATAGATAGGATCATTGAGAAATACACAATCACAAGAGACACATCATTTATCCTGGAAAACCCTCATGGAGGAGAAAACCCAGCAAAAGCTTCCTTAATATAGATAGCCAATACAATGCCAAGAGAATAAACCAAACAATATAGAAAGTCCTCTCCCAAGTATGTGCCTCTCTCTCTCTTCCTTCTCCAGCTGCAGCTCCAAACTTGCGCTCTGATGAACAAGTGAGTGAGTGAACAAATGAGGCGCTGGCCTCTCTTATTTATATAATCTGGCAGGTACTGAACTGAGGTGTCTTTTCACTGGAAGGGATGACTTCTCATTTAACATATTACAATTAGGGTTTGACCAATCCGCAAAAGGGGATTTGGTCATTTACAATGCCTGACATGATCAATCCACAAAAAGGGATTGATCTAATGAATAATACATCAATAATAAATAGAATACTCTTTGCAGTTACAATATTTCAACACTATATGAGGGATTTAGGTATCTCGGTTACTTTCTAAAAGTTGATTCTTATAAGGCAGTGGATTGGAGTTGGCTAGTAGCAAAGTTTGAAAAAAGAATTGGTCATTGGTGCAACAAATGGATTTCCCTAGGAGGCCGTTTCACTCTAATCAAAGTTGTACTTGAATGTCAACCTATTTTTTGGATGGCACTGGAAGCCATACCAACCTCAGTACTTGATAAGATTAGAAAATTAACTTACAATTTTCTCTGGTCGGGCTGTAGCGGAAAAGCACATTTTCACTTATGTAGTTGGGATTTGCTAGCCAAACCAAAGCAAAAGGGAGGTTGGGGGATAAGAAATATTTTTCACTTTAACAGAGTTTTGGCAACAAACTCTCTCTGGCATGTGTTGATGAAGGAGGGGATCTGACATACAGTTATAAAAGACAAATATCTCCCTTTTTGTTCGGTTGCCACCTGGTTCAGAACGACTTCTTCCATAGCGAGATCAACCTCATAGACTTGGAAAAATCTTTTAAAGTCAGTAAATTTGATCACTCATTGGTTGTGTTGGAATCTAGGGTCCGGTCACTTGGTAATAATTGGTAAGGACTGTATTTTGGGACTGGGGAAGTCCTCTTTCTTATCTCCAGAGCTCATAACTTTCTTAAACCATAAAAACATTAGATACCTTTACCAAGCAAGAGGTATCTACAGGACAAGGTATTTAACAGTCAATTGGATATCAAGTGATGAGATCAGACTCTCTGATGACTTGGCCTTGGAATGGGATGTCTCCTGTAGGGTGCTATCGGGATCGGGTGTGCAGTTTCAAAACAAAGACGATGAGCTCAAGTGGACTGGGGGAGATAAATATGGACATATTATTGTAAAAAATGTCTATTGTGCTTTAACAAATAAACTCTGGCATCGATCTATTGGTCACTGGAGGTGACACCTGTGGACTTGGAACATTGCACAAAAAATCAGATTGTTCACCTAGTTAACTATTGAAAATAAAATTCTTACTTGGAACATCTTGCAATGGAAAGAATTGACAGGTCCTAGTATATGCCAACTGTGTTCAAGTGATTCAGAGACAATGCTGCATCTTTTTGTCAAGTGTACCTTCACAAAACAAGTCTGGGAGAGGATAAAAAGTGAACAAAAGTTAAAATAACTAAAGTATTTAAATATTATAATGCAAAGGAGATTGTTTATAAACCCTAATTTGCGCAACATTATGATAGTGATAGAAAACCTATTTCAATCAAGTCGGGTAAATACATGCTGATTATATAGTATTTAATGATCTTTTGCATAAAAATAAAAATTGGAATCTCGATTGTATTTTATGAAAAAAAATATGTTTAAAAAGATTTCATTGCATTTTATGAAAAAATTATGTCTAGTTTGCATTTCTTTTCATTATGATAGTGATGGAAAACCTATTAATAAGCTGTGTACATATACCATAATCATTAACCATGGAATTGATATATAGTGTTTAAAATCCTTTGCATAAAAATAGAAAGGCTTTATTACATTTTATGAAAAAATTATGTTTAGGAAGACTTCATTATTATTTTTTTTAACATATAAAAATTGCACTAAATTTATATTTTAATATTTCAAAAAATAGGTTTAGAGTATATCGTTCATGTCATAAAATTTTAAGAGATAGATGAGAGGATACCATAATTTCTACAAATGTGAAATGGTTTTGATATATACTATTTGATCTTCCCAGGTGTAGGCTTAATTCAAAACCACACATTCCATTCCAGGTGCATCTAGTTTTTTTTAATACATGGATTGCATTATTCTACATGTGGTACATGTGGTAAATCATGATGTATGATGATACTTTTATTAAGATTATTCATTAAATGGCATGTCTAAGGGATAGTCAAATGCAATGATGGGGTCTTAGTTTTTTCATGCAATTTGTTTTTTCATGGATGTATATTTTGTAGGAAGATTTGTTATGGAATGCACATTTTGTAAGAAGATTTGTTATGGAATGCATTTTTTTAAAAACTCATTTTGGTATTTATAACGATTTAATAGATTATAGTTCCAAAATTAATTCAATTGATTGAACCATCTACCCAAGGTTTGTTGTCACAAGATCACTAATGGCTAATAATCCATGGTTGTATCATACTCCATCTAAATATTATGAATAAAAAAGAAGATCCTACAATATTTTCCTTTAAAAAAACCTATTTTATATATTTTATTTACATTTATTTTTTATTAATATTTATTCTTGAGTTGGAGAAAACTAATATGTACAAAAGAAGTTTGGGAGATCATATGAATGTATATAAAATTTTTCAATGATGTTAAATTTCATGATATGATTATAATATAGGATTTATAGTTAACACTAATTTTGATGATATTTTAAATATGATACAATATTAATCTCACAATATTAATCTCTCATAAAACTAAAAGAATTCATATTTCAATATATCATTTCTATGATGATTTTTTTTTTAAAGTTATTTTATATTTTGATGATATTTTAAATATGATATAATATTAATCTCTCATTAAACTAAAATAATTTATATATTTAATTATGTTGATTTTAATATATCATTTTTTTAATGATTTTTTTTAAAGATATTTTATAACATCATAATTGTAAAATTATTATATTATTTTATATATTATTCATCACTAAATATTGAGCTCTACACGTCTTAAGATATTTCTTCAAATTAATGGATGACGCTAGTAATAAACCTGTTGGCATAAAGTGTGCTTCAGCAGTGGGTATTTGAGCTAGACACTTGTCTACAAGGAACTAGTTAAATGCTCAACTAACCAAATGCCCAATAACATTGGGAATAAGAGGTTGAGCTAATGCTTTGGACTTCTTTGTTTTATATTTATATAATTTACAAAAAAGAACTTTGTAATGCTTTGGACTTCTTTGTTTTATATTTATATAATTTACAAAAAGAACTTTGTATTTGTAGAAAATTTTAAATCAAATTTCATCATTTAAATTATAAAACAATCCACTTACAATAACAAAAATAGATACATTATATTTTATAAA
>SNQJ01S0025618.1:98584-111340 GCA_010110895.2 Picea sitchensis
TGATAGATGACTTGTATGTGTAGGTGCTTATATTTGTGCATGTCTTGTATGTTGATGGAAAGGATAACACTGTATCACATAATGTGATTAAGGAGTTAGTGATGAGCATGAGAACGACACACTATTTGTTCAACATTGCTTTGGGTTGATCTATGAAATATTTAGAAAGAATGTGGTGCATTTACAGAGCACTGGATTTGGTCAGCTTGATAATGAAATACGTGTTCAACATACTTGGATCCTTCTTGAAATGAGGCATGGAGACAATGAACACAATGGCCCGAGTGCTTGTGTGAAACAAGCACTTAGAAGGTATCAAATGATCATGATGCAATCTTACTCAAATCATTTGCTAAAGTAGTTGATTGGTGCAAATTGCATTTAATCCATGATGCTTGTGAATTGGCAAGGCCAATGGGTAGGTAAGAGACTCTAGTGTGATAATTGAAGCTCAAATTGTCAACATACTTTGATTCAAACAAATTCTCAAAGGAAAAATTATATTTTATATTTAATATGATGTAGGTTCTTTTGGAATTTTGCGCTTGATGATATGAATAGATCCATACCTTGATATTATGAAACTATATTTGGCACGAGGGAATTACACTTTGTTCGGAGTAAAGACATGGGTGGCATCTTTGACATTGACACAAGAAAGTATGCATGCTTTGGTGAATTTTGCATTGATGCACATGGATGTGCACTTACTAAATGTGAAAATGATGGATATGTAACACTAATACATTTGGGGTCGAAAACAAACATTCAAATTGACATTTGTTGAAAAAAACCCATTTTTGATGTCAAAAGTTAGTTAAAATGGGTGAAATTTGTCTTTCTTTTGTTCTCCCCCTATCAAATGTTTGTTAACCGACATTAAATGAATAATTCCAACTAATTGATGTTTAATATGTTTCTTAATGTTTGTGGACTTTTTTTTTGGTTGATGAGTATTTTATATTTTTGACCTGTCTCCTAATAGATTTTTTTTTTCTAAGTTTTACAATACAACCATACAAAAGAAGAAGAGTTAGGTTAAGGTGACATGATAGTACATGTAAATTTTTTCTACCCATAATTGAAATTTCGCTACCCATAATAAAAAATTTATCTAGTTAAAATTTGTAAATACCATTTGAATTTTATATTTGCAAAATTATTTGGATGTATGGTAACTAATTGGTCAATATTTTGTTGAAATAGAAAATAATTTGAAATAACCCTAAATCTAGCATTGGTGCATATCATTGGTTGTCTTGTATAGAGGATGTAATAAAATAAGCATTGGATGTCACTCCAGATGTTGATCTTGATGAATGCAAATATTCTGCGCATATAAGTGATTGTGAAAAACTATCTTAAAATCATCCCAAACTTATTTATATTGGTGACGGGAAATACTATTTCCCTTGCACGAAATGCAAGGCATAAAGAAAATAAGAGTTAACATGTCAACGACAAGAAAACATTGCTTAGAGCACGGACACCTTGAAGGGGGGACTGAATATTGCTAGATAGAGAAAACATGCTTTTCATAATTTTAAAAAGTTTTAAATGTTTTAATATTTCGATATAATGAATGAAAAGTTAAATGGTTTGGAAATTTATCCATCCAGATCAGATCTATATTCTTCCTAATGATAACTCTCAATATTTGTTGATTTCTTATGGTAATCACATTTTGAGTTTTGCAAGGGTATCTTGGTATATCTACCATATGGCCATTGACAGAGATATGTCTATGTTTAACTAATTAACGAGCTCTGGGAATGGTGGGAGCCACACCCTATTGAAAACAAATATTATTCGAACACATTTCAAGTAATTGCAATAAGACCTAGATTGTTGATCCCTTGGATTATATTTATTTATTTGTAATTACACAGAAAATGCCTTTGCTTGGAATTCATAATATTGCAATTTGTAGTAGAGATGGGGAGGGTGATATAATTGAAGTTGATCCTATGGAAGAAAATGACACTAATATTATTGAGAATGAAGGGATAAATAGGTTGATCCATGAAACCTTTGTTGACATGGATGATAACACATCTATGGATGAGATTTATGGAGATATTCTTGATGTACCTCTTATTGATAAGGCAGGAAACCTCTATACAAAGACTCAAAGACAAGTTTTATCTTTGTACTGTTGTTTTAACTTGGTGAACTAATGGTTATGAACAATATTTCAAACATATATATATCATACAGATCCTAAGGTATGCACGATAATTCTTTATATAAATGTAAGTTTTTGTTTATTTTTTTATTGTAATATATATGATTTAATATCCATTTTTCAATATACTATTTTTTGTGGGGTAGATTGTTAGGTGATATTCTCCTACCACCATCAAATACTTTACCTCTTACATACCGAGAATTTTGTGAAGTTTATGAAAGATATAGGGATGCAATATCACACAATTGCTGCATATCCTAATGATCATATTATATATTATCTACAACATGCAACAAAGTTTGAATGTCTTAAATGTGGAATTAGTAGATATTGAACTAATCAAACAACAAATAAGGTCCCCTTCAAGTTTCTTCTTTATATCCCCGTAATTCCATGTTAGTGATTGTTCAGGTGCAAAAACATAGCACAATTTATGTATGCTCATGCATGGAAGATAAGTGAAGATGGTGTTAGGTGAATTCCTAGAGATGTTTTTTCATTTAAGGATATCGATGAATGACGACCCATTTTTATAGAAGAACCTTGTAATGTTATATTTCCAATGACAATTGATGGTGTCAATCCATTTGGAGACTTCATACCCATTTACTCAATTTAGCCAATTTTTGTTATAAATAATAACCTTCCTTCTTGTATGCCAATAAATTTAAAGCATGTAATATTGGCATTAATTGTTTCATATATTTATTTTTAAGATTGTTCACAACATTACCAATTCTTTTGTATTTTATTTTTGTTACATATTTTGCATGTACAAGGAATTAATTATTTTCTTTTTGAATAACCATGTAAGTACCAAGTTAGAGATATGAATGCATTTATTGAGCCTTTTATTGATGAAATTTTAAAGTTATGGCCTATCGTCACTATCAACGACATCTCCAAACCAATAGGCCAATTTTTTTTTTCAATTCCATGGAATACTTACATGGACAATCCATGATGTGTCAGGTTAACACATTTTTGTGGTACATGTAAATTGCAATTCAACTCTATATATCCTCTATTAATTCAAATATTTTTTTTGAATATTTTGGTATTATATTAACATTATTTAATATCTTGTAGATCTTCAAACAAAGGGAGAATATACATGTCTAATATGTGGTCCCAAAACATTACCTAGACATTCAAGAAATTTAGGAAATTAGGTGTATGACAAGTATAACCATTTCCTCCCGAGGAACCATAGGTATCAAAATATGGAAAAAAGTATCTCTAATGAGATANAATAATAACCTTCCTTCTTGTATGCCAATAAATTTAAAGCATGTAATATTGGCATTAATTGTTTCATATATTTATTTTTAAGATTGTTCACAACATTACCAATTCTTTTGTATTTTATTTTTGTTACATATTTTGCATGTACAAGGAATTAATTATTTTCTTTTTGAATAACCATGTAAGTACCAAGTTAGAGATATGAATGCATTTATTGAGCCTTTTATTGATGAAATTTTAAAGTTATGGCCTATCGTCACTATCAACGACATCTCCAAACCAATAGGCCAATTTTTTTTTTCAATTCCATGGAATACTTACATGGACAATCCATGATGTGTCAGGTTAACACATTTTTGTGGTACATGTAAATTGCAATTCAACTCTATATATCCTCTATTAATTCAAATATTTTTTTTGAATATTTTGGTATTATATTAACATTATTTAATATCTTGTAGATCTTCAAACAAAGGGAGAATATACATGTCTAATATGTGGTCCCAAAACATTACCTAGACATTCAAGAAATTTAGGAAATTAGGTGTATGACAAGTATAACCATTTCCTCCCGAGGAACCATAGGTATCAAAATATGGAAAAAAGTATCTCTAATGAGATAGTAGAGGATAGGAAAAAAACATGAAGAATGATGCCTCAACTATGGAAAAAGACAATTGAGAAGAATCATGGTAAGAAAATAGTTTTAGTTACATCCATATTTGTTACTTGTTCTAGTTTTTTTCTATTTAATATGATAAACAAATATATTTGCATGTATGTTTCCCAAGGGTTATGAGGGTGGGTTGTGGTGATGTATGGAATGATACTCCATCTACTTCAGTTGGTTGCCCTATTATGAGCACCTACAAGTAGCTCTTTTGTTTGACACAATGCATATTCGAAAGAATGTCACATAATACTTACAAAAAAATTCAAATTGGAGGAATAATGTTGGCCCTTGACCAAGTTTTGAGGATCCTTGGTCATGTTTGACTATTTTGGGACTTCGATAGGCTGTTGAAGGTGGAGCGCAAGTCGAAGCGGAGATCGCGGGATCTCGGCCCCTTGTTTAGGGCTTTTTGGGTTTTGGGGCTTATGTAACGGGTATGGGAATGCCGACCCATGAGTTTACCCATGTTTAGGTCCTTTTTGTAATGTATAAATAGAAGTCTAGGCGATGTAAGAAGGGGAAGGAGAGGGAGGCTTGGTACCTAGCCAAAGTGCTGAGTGCAAATTGTAAATGCTTTGTGCATGCTATGTTGAGAACTTGCAGAGCTAAGTGCAAGTGACAGTAAGAGACTGTGTAAAGGCTTTGTGCTGTAATATAGCTTGGGGAAGGAAGATCTAGCGGAGTGCACACAAATCTCTTGTCCTATGAAGAGTAGGATCTCGTGGCTCTGTGCATGTAGAAGATTGACAAAAGATAATAAAATAGAAGAAGAGTTGGTGGACATAGCCCCAAGCTAAGGGTGAACCATGTATATCCTGTGTTATGGTTGCTTTGTGCATTATGGTTGTTTCATTGTTCATATGATTAATGCTTAGTGCACTGATGTATGTTTAGATGAGTCTGATATGATAAGATTAGTGATGAATAATATGAATGAATGCTATATCTAACCTATGTGAATGTTCTTAGTGCTAGAATATATTAGATCTAGGTGAATACTACATTGATCTCTTGTTAGGGTTTACCTGCACTGTAAATTAAAGCTGAATACTAATGATATATAACTGCTAAGTGCTTTTTTAAGGTGTTACAATCACATATCTATTATCTAAGGTTGCAGACATTGGAGTCCTTCAACCACCCTGCCTCTACCTCGGGTGAGACTGCATTTGCTCTGCAGGTGTTGTCGAAAGGCCGGTAGTTAGGGTTTTGTTGGTGCGTTGAACCCTAGGTTTTCCCCTGTGCCAACAAATGGTTCCGTTGTCGAGACCTGAAACTGTGATTGCTGGGAACTGAAGAAAAGAGAAAGCTTCGTGCATAGATATGTTTCCCTAGTGCACAGTATTCTACTTGATTTGTGAAGCTATGTGCTAAGAAGAGAAGTCAGATCTGAAGAAAAGAGGTAAGATATGAAGCTTTGTGCTATGATAAAGGTAAGAATAGTGAATTTTTTTGATTGAAAAGGTAAGATAAGTGAAAATTTTTGTTTCAAAAGTATGGATCTAGGAATGTTTGATAAATTTTGTCCTAGCTTGAAAACTAGGGCACAGTTAGAAGAAAGAAGATTTTATATGAGTAGATTTGATAGAAATGATGAAAGGTATGTTATTCCTATGCATAGAAAAAATGTTTGGACTAACAAATGGATGCAGGATCCTAGAAAGATTTTTTTGCAGGTTAGTTACTCTGATCCTAGTGCGCAGTACAGGAAAGGATGGGGATAATTTAAGAGAAAGCGAGGATTAACTCTTTGTTACAGTTGCAGAAGACCGGGCCATCTTGCTAAGGATTTCCCTGATAAAAGACCTACTTGTATTTGTTGTAAAACTATGGACCATGAAGTTTTGGATTTCCCTAGAGTGATTGCTAAGGTTGAAAGAATGAATATGAGACAAGAAAACCTTGAGGAAGATCAAGCAACTAAGACCATGAAAGAACCCCAGAAAGAATCAGAGAATGTATTGCTACAAATGAAAGAAACCCTGAATGGTCACAAAAATGTCAACTTATCAGATATCTTCAAAGAAAAAGAGTGCATAGAAAAAATAATACGAGACTTTGACATTGACTGTGTTCTGGATGAGGAAACATAGGTGAATATCATGACAGAAAGAACCTGGGAAATTTTAGGACAACCTGCTATGATTCCTTCATTATGAGGGATAGGATTATTTAGAGGAAAGTTGATAACCCTATGTCGAAGACTCACCTAGATATCTATGAGTGCTCATGGAACTTCGACAGAGGAAGATTTTGAGGTTGTTAAATTTATTGAGAACAACGCCCCATTTTCTATGTTACTAGGAAACACCTGGATTGAGAAGGATCGGGCTAGAAGAAAAGAAGAGGAAGTCTTAGAACAAAAGAAGCAAGAATTAAAAGATTTCATGATTAGGAGGATAGCGCACTTGATTGAAGAACATGAGAATAGATTGAAGCTGTTTAGATCCAGAAACTTGGATGTCAAAGTTGAAAGAACACAAGAAGACTCACAAAAGAGTGGAGCACCTACCCCAGACAGAGAAGAAGTATTTCCCTTGAATCCTACGAAAGAATATCAACAACGCGAAGTTACTATGCGAAAAGGAGATAAGAGTCAGAATGGAAAGAGGAATATCGAGACGAAGATCACAGGGAAGAAGGCTAGAAAACTCAGTAAGAAGAGAGAAAAGATAGAAAAATTGCAGAAGGTCCCAGAGGGGACATCGCAGAAGGAAGACTTGTAAAACTGAAACTTCGCCGGTATATCAGAACAACACAACATGGCACTTCGCCATGGCGAAGCGATATGACTGTTGGAAGCATTATAACCGTTAGACCGATGCCCCGAATAGTTAGAACAATAGTTATGACCAGAAAGCTCGTTAGTAGACCGTTGGGACCACGCCACAACAAACATAATTGCATTGATGAAGGCTTCTCGCCCATTAGAGAGATATGTTGCCTCGCTGTCTACTTAGTCCGTCAACTATTGCACCGAGAACACTTTTGCGAATTGTATCTGTGCCAACGAGAGAACTCATTGCTACCATGCTTTGTTTATTGAGATTTCACCACCTGTTCTATTGCATTGAGCATTCATTCATCGACCTGAGTTATCCGATCGAGAGCGTGTATGTCGGATGAACTCAACGCAACTGAAAAGTGTGTAGAGCAAGTCTTAATTGATCTAATGGCCAAAAAAGTAATGTCCGCGAAAATTCAAGCTTCATCGATGAGAGGAGTGCAAGCCTCCCCATTGACTGCTCGTGGATCTAGACCATCCCGAGATGTAGCCAAGAAAAGAACCAAGCATCGAGATGACTTGGCGAATGCGAAGTTAATCCCGACTACATCCCGCCTTTGGCTGGCATAGTGAGTCGTGACAGTGTCCTCAGAGACTTCGATTACACCCTAGTTATTTCGTACCTGTCGAAGGGGATACGTGTAGTTAGAACACAGCAGGATAAGATCTCGACATTAAAATTCAACGACTTCAACCTAGGGGACCGCAAGAACCACAGTATGCTCTCTCCTCATAGATACTTGACTAGGACGAAGGGGAAGAACTCGAGGATAATCCCCCAACCATGGACTATGAACCTTGCACAGTCCACCATCTTGAATGTGATGAAGATTCCACATTTTGGAAGGCACGAGGAGGTTAACGTGTATGTTAAGATCCTGCTATCGTGCTACCATGGTGACTATCTATGGATAGACAGATGCATCACAGTCGATCCGATGCTGATCCATAGGATCATCAGATTGAGCATGCAGGGACCAGACCCACAAGACTTCTACCTAGGGAAGGCTGCAGTTCGCGCCTTGGCACAGAGGATTAAGGATACTTATGGAGATGTAGAAAAGGGGATGCAAAGCTACAAGGTAGCTTCCATACAGAATGGCGCAATGCGCTTGGATTTCCAGTTGATCGCAGGAAAGCTAGTGAGAAAGAACATACCTACGCACGTCACGGGGTTCGTTGTTGACCTCCCCGAAAAATATGTAGAAGGAATCCAAATGAGCTGGGCGAAGTACTTAGTCAACCGGCTAGAATTGGATTGCCGCGAAGCTCAGGATAAGGGCTATGAGTTCCACTTTAGATGGCTCTTGATCCTCATCACATTTACTGCTTGTGAGATGCCGGAAGGTGAAACCTTCCTGGACATTGAGCCATTCGAGCCACTTGCTGCGAATTTTACCACGCTCTGGTACTCGAGCGATATGGGAAAACAATGGTAGTCGAATGTGGTATTCCACACATACTATCTCTAGTTAAAGAGGGATATTGGGGTTGCCCCTCGTATGACGTCAAACACCCTGCACCGCTTTAGACCCCTCATGAAGTTCTGTGCAGATCGACACTTTATTTATATCACTGCGCGTGCAGATGAGCATAAAGAAGAGATTTAGTCATACTATAAGCTCACAAAGGAGGACCTATAAGAGATAACTAAGGATTGGTTTGCAAATCTCCTTATTCCTGCTGACCCCACATAAATGTCTGATCTCTAACTAATTGGCAGCTCATAGACTACTCACGAAGAGCATGACACCCCTGGAACTAGCAGAAGGAAAAAGATAGAAGAGGTACAGAACCTGAGCATTGCATCAGATGAAACTGCTTTAGAATCACCTGGATGAGGAGATAATGACGAAGTAGATAAAGAAGAGACCAATGGAAAAGAAGATCAATAGAAGCAAGGTGAAGTAACACCGCCTAGGGATCGTGTTGATGAGGCTGATCCCTCTAAGAAAATAAAAGTTTCCCCCATGAAACCTATCTCGTGGAAGAAATCTAGAGCTAGTAAGACCAAGTTGTAGACTTTTCTCACACTTGATGACTTCGACTTCATCATCGTAGTTGTATCAGACGCTCTACAGGATATTATGAAGAACATTGAAGTCAAGCAAGCAAATGTGTATGAAAAAATTGAGACAAAACTAAGAGGGGTATAGTAGGCCCTTCACTCCAGCTGCATAGTGTCCACTGCGCCCCCACCATCAGAAGAAGAATAATTGGGAGATGAGCCTGCCGAACTCCGTAGAATAGCTCATGCAACTGAATCTCACCTTCGTCGAGTGCAAGAAGATAAAGAACAAGCCATGGTGTCCCTGAAGCAAGCATCAGAGGAGGTAATAGAGAAACGCAGGATGGTGCAGCAGGAGAAGGATGGCCTCCACACCAAGTTCGAAGAGGAGAGAACACAGATCCAATAAGAGAAAGAACAGTTGCGCGCAGAGCAGCTCGGAGTCAAAGAAGCAGTCAACAGAGCACTTCACTCTGTGACAAGCTTAGAGAAAAAGGTGAACGAACCAGTGGAGCATCAAGTAGCACAGCTTGCGGAAGCTATCCAATAGCTTCAACAGAGAATCACAGAACTAGAGCTACAAACAGTTCCAAGAACCCTGCAGGACGTGCGAGACCAAAGAGAAGCCACTGCTCGGAGCACAGTTGAGAGGATCAAAGCACCCGCTCTGGAATGTAAACAACTTAGCAGTAGAAGTGCACAAACCTACGAGTGACTTACTGAAGACCCTGNGGCAAAGTAGCAAGCAACGACAGTGTAGGCGCAGTTGAAGCTCCTGTCAGCAGTTGAAAGGATGAAGCGATTCCAGGAACAACGCACTGTTCAACAACAGGTCCACACCATACATAGGAAAGTCATGGAAGTGACTCAGAGGCTCCAACCAGTCCAGGATGAAGCATGCCAATTGTTTGAGGAGATTGAAGGCCGAGGAGAAGAGTTGGAGCAAGTAGTCACTGTAGTCGAATAACGCTTAGAGGGACCTGTCAACGAAGCAGTTATCCGAAATTTCGCCGAGCAGGAGGCCTTGGCGCAACAATAGGTCGAAGCAGCTCGAGCCAAGCTCAAGGATTTTGAATCAAAGCTACCCAGACCAGAGTGACTCAGGACGAGTCACAGGTGAGTGTTGGGGTCTTGTTGGCCCTTGACCAAGTTTTGAGGATCCTTGGTCATGTTTGAACTATTTTGGGACTTCGACAGGCTGTCGAAGGTAGAGCGCAAGTCGAAGCGGAGATCGAGTGATTTCTACCCCTTGTTTAGGTCTTTTTGGGTTTTTGGGCTAATGTAACGGGTACGAGGATGCCATCCCATGGTTTTACCCATGTTTAGGCCCTTTTTTTAATGTATAAATAGAAGTCTAGGCGATGTAAGAAGGGGAAGGAGAGGGAGGCTTGGTACCTAGCCAAAGTGCTGAGTGAAAATTGTAAATGCTTTGTGCATGCTTTTTTGAGAACTTGCAGAACTAAGTGCAAGTGATAGTAAGAGACTGTGTAAAGGATTTGTGCTGTAATCTAGCTCGGGGAAGGAGGATCTAGCGCCGAGCAGAGTGCGCACAGATATCCTGTCGTATGTGGAGTAATATCTCATGGCTTTGTGCATGTAGAAGATTGACATAAGATAATAAAAGAGAAGAAGAGTTGGTGGACGTAGCCCCAGGCTGAGGGTGAACCATGTATATCTTGTGTTATGGTTGCTTTGTGCATTATGGTTGTTTCATTGTTCATATGATTAATGCTTAGTGCATTGATGTATGTTTATATGAGTCTGATATGATAAGATTAGTGCTGAATAATATGAATGAATGCTAGATCTAACCTATGTGAATGTGCTTAGTGCTTGAATATATTAGATCTGGGTGAATACTGCGTTGGTCTCTTGTTAGGGTTCACCTGTGTTGTAAATTAAGGCTGAATACTAATGATGTATAACTGCTAAGTGATTTGTTAAGGTGTTACAATCACAGATCTGTGTCCCAGATAAGGTTGCAGACACTGGAGTCCTGCAGCCACCGCTGCCTCTACCTTGGGTGAGACTGCATCTGCTCCCCAGGTGTTGCTGAAAGGGCCGGTAGTTCGGGTTTTGTTGGTGCGTTTTTGAAGAGTTGAACACTGGGTCTGCCCCTGTGCCAACAAATAACAAAGACAAAATTGCTAAAGTTATTAGTAACATTGAAGAATTCAAGGTATTGCAACATTTGACTCATTCCTATAGTGATGGACAACCGATCAATTTTCCATGGTTATTAACATAGCAAGAGAGTGATGTTGTAATAGAGGTTGTATGTAATATTAAATTTTCCATTGGTTTTTCTTTGAACATAAATAATACATTAAGGAAGAAAGCTGGTTTTGGTGGGTAAAAAATTACGATTTGGTGTATCTTTTTTAAGGTTTGACATTTTCTATTTTTGATCATCTTATAATATATACATTATTTATTAGTAATAGATATTTATTTCTAATCAAAGTTAAACAATAATGCCTTGAATAATTCGTTGTTATAGTGTTCTACCTCTAGCTCTCCCAAACATATTGATGATAACACAAATCAAGTTATATATGATCTTGGCAAGTACATGAGGTAAGTAAAAAGTGAAAATTGAAATTTTACTTGCAGAACTTGTTGGAATTTAATTTACTTGCATTGTATAATTTTATGTTGAAACATGATTTCTTTGCACTTTTAGGTGGTTGTCATCTAAATAAATCCATAAAGAATATATTATGTATTGGACGAGAGAAATTCCCCATTTAATGTGTGAAATGAAAAAGTGTGTACTTCTAATCTTTTTCAATGCACAAGAACATTACCTCGTACACTTGTATACATAAGGTCAATGTGGTTGGTGGAAAGGAACTTGAAGGAATTGAAGGTTGTTGTTAGAAAAAGATCACATCCACAGGGCTCAATGTTTGAAGCCTATATGCTATATCATTCCACAATGTATTTTAGTGAGTATTTACCCTAAGCATCGGGTGATATTAATCTGCCTCTCCTTTGGGATGTCAAATACACTAACAAATTTGAAGGGGTATTGTTTTTTTCTTGTTTGCTAGTTTCTCCATGACCTGCAGGACTAGCCCGTGGTTGAGAAACCACGATTTAGGGGAATCTAAGATATCAAAATCACCTGAGGATTGCACCCATCCCGATCCACACCAACCCTTAACATGGTTGGATTTTTTGTCCCTACAGGTTTCAAACCAATGACTTTAGCATCACAGAGTGTCTTAATAGCACACTCCGTCAGCGACTGTCCTACACCTCAGGGACAATTTGAAGGGGTATTATTGGTGAAATGTAGATGGAGAAAAAAAAAGCCATTATCTTTTATTATAATTTCTATCTTTGTACATATATTTTTAAGCTTGATTATTGTCTAAATCTATTTTTCTTTCTTCACCTAGGTTTTGAAGAGCAGGATGTAGTGCATTTATACATTTGTAAATAATCTCGATTGATTGAAGGTATGGATAGAATGATATAAATAAGTTTACCATATTTTATTATTGAGTGGAGTGGTGGAGTTGATTATAAGAGAATATGTGGATAATGATACAAATCTAACATAGAATGAACTTGATTTAGCATTTGGTGCAAAAGATAGCAAGGTAATCATTTCCCATTGATTTTTAGTTTTTAATTCCCATTTTTGTGTTGGTATTTTATCCTTCAAATTATGTTGTGAATATATTTATTAATTCATGATAATTATTTTATAACATGTTGAGTATACAAGTGAAACATCACAAAACTATGTGGTGTAATAGTAGAAAATATTGCACCAAATATTTGGACGATAAGAAGAAAACCCGTGACAATGGGATAACTGCAATTTTCCAAGTTATTAATATTTCCCA
>SNQJ01S0025618.1:111350-121547 GCA_010110895.2 Picea sitchensis
CATTTTCTATTTTTGATCATCTTATAATATATACATTATTTATTAGTAATAGATATTTATTTCTAATCAAAGTTAAACAATAATGCCTTGAATAATTCGTTGTTATAGTGTTCTACCTCTAGCTCTCCCAAACATATTGATGATAACACAAATCAAGTTATATATGATCTTGGCAAGTACATGAGGTAAGTAAAAAGTGAAAATTGAAATTTTACTTGCAGAACTTGTTGGAATTTAATTTACTTGCATTGTATAATTTTATGTTGAAACATGATTTCTTTGCACTTTTAGGTGGTTGTCATCTAAATAAATCCATAAAGAATATATTATGTATTGGACGAGAGAAATTCCCCATTTAATGTGTGAAATGAAAAAGTGTGTACTTCTAATCTTTTTCAATGCACAAGAACATTACCTCGTACACTTGTATACATAAGGTCAATGTGGTTGGTGGAAAGGAACTTGAAGGAATTGAAGGTTGTTGTTAGAAAAAGATCACATCCACAGGGCTCAATGTTTGAAGCCTATATGCTATATCATTCCACAATGTATTTTAGTGAGTATTTACCCTAAGCATCGGGTGATATTAATCTGCCTCTCCTTTGGGATGTCAAATACACTAACAAATTTGAAGGGGTATTGTTTTTTTCTTGTTTGCTAGTTTCTCCATGACCTGCAGGACTAGCCCGTGGTTGAGAAACCACGATTTAGGGGAATCTAAGATATCAAAATCACCTGAGGATTGCACCCATCCCGATCCACACCAACCCTTAACATGGTTGGATTTTTTGTCCCTACAGGTTTCAAACCAATGACTTTAGCATCACAGAGTGTCTTAATAGCACACTCCGTCAGCGACTGTCCTACACCTCAGGGACAATTTGAAGGGGTATTATTGGTGAAATGTAGATGGAGAAAAAAAAAGCCATTATCTTTTATTATAATTTCTATCTTTGTACATATATTTTTAAGCTTGATTATTGTCTAAATCTATTTTTCTTTCTTCACCTAGGTTTTGAAGAGCAGGATGTAGTGCATTTATACATTTGTAAATAATCTCGATTGATTGAAGGTATGGATAGAATGATATAAATAAGTTTACCATATTTTATTATTGAGTGGAGTGGTGGAGTTGATTATAAGAGAATATGTGGATAATGATACAAATCTAACATAGAATGAACTTGATTTAGCATTTGGTGCAAAAGATAGCAAGGTAATCATTTCCCATTGATTTTTAGTTTTTAATTCCCATTTTTGTGTTGGTATTTTATCCTTCAAATTATGTTGTGAATATATTTATTAATTCATGATAATTATTTTATAACATGTTGAGTATACAAGTGAAACATCACAAAACTATGTGGTGTAATAGTAGAAAATATTGCACCAAATATTTGGACGATAAGAAGAAAACCCGTGACAATGGGATAACTGCAATTTTCCAAGTTATTAATATTTCCCATAGGGGTGATAGACATTCAATCACATCTAATTTGAGATATTATGGCTAACTGGAAGATACAATTGATAAAATTGAACTTCTTCAAAGTGATTCTCTATAAGTTTGGGTGGTACAGATTGTTGCTACAAGGCTATGAAAGGACTATTATTAATAATTATAATGGATTTACCATGATTAATACTACTAGCTATAAGCCAAGTACATAGCCCTATGTTCTTCAAGTCAATGCGAGAAGTGATTTTAGTCACAGTTCTAGGTAGAGTAGGTTTGTCATTTGTTGTTAGATCTCATCCAAGAGGAAGAACTGTAAAGAATGTGCCAGAAGAATATTTTCATGAAGAAAATGCAAGAGATTAGGAAGAAGTGTTATACAAGAGGTCCATGAACTTGACCATCCAACCATTGGCTCACATCCTATTCATAATGTTGATGATGACTTAGTGCTAGACATCTCAGATGTGGTTATGGACAATCCTTTCAATGAATTTGAAGGGTTGGACACAAATTTTGATCTTGATGAATTAAATATTGAATTGGATGAAGTTCAAGATGAATTTGAGTTGGATATGTAATAAACATTATTTAATAAAGTCATCTAGTTCAAATTGAGTACTCTTGCAAACAGAAATGGAAGAATCATAAAACTAAACACCAAACAAGGTGTCATATTATATAGTCTAAGGGTTACATATTTGATTTATCACTTACACTTTATTTGGTTTCAAGAAGAATAAATCAACACAACTTTAAATGAATTCAAATAAAATTGATACTTACCACTAATTGTTATAGGTTAAATTGATACATAAGCCTTATTGAATATGCTTACATGGCACTTAACAAAGAATAGTTACACATTTTCATTCTTAGATAACCCTATATCCAAAATTAGTTTATATATATATATATATATATATATATATATATATATAACTTCTAGGAACAAATTCAATGAGTGAACCCCGTGTAAACAAAAAAAATCATGACAACTTTATGGAGACAAGGTAGCTTTTAAAACAAAATAATCATCACACTACACCTATGTTACATAGTTGATAATGACCATATGATTACATTACATAGGTAATTGTTCCATAGGTAATTGCATACCAAGTAAGAGAATGTTTAAAGATGCAACCATATTAAATAAATAAAATATGGTTTCAACATAGAGGGGCTTTCACAGTGCAACACATTAGATATCATTTTCGGGATTAATTGCGTAGTGTAAGTCTTTAATATATGACCCATATTAAGCACGCTTGAGCCAGAGGCATCTTAAGATGGGTGACCACCTGGGAAGTCATGGTTACCGGGTGCAAGCCCCAGAAGTGATGATTGATGCTATGCGAATAATTTTGCTGGTTTCAATCCCATTTCTTCACCCTTGTGAGAATCACCTGATGCAATGAGTGCTAAGTGGACTATTCAAATCATGAGAATTATTGGTCAGTTGCAATTAATACTCATGGATATGGGTCATAGATTAATGACTTAAACTACACAGTTAATCCCGAAAATGATATCTAATATGTTGCACTGTGAAAGCCCCTCTATGCTTAAATAATAAGAGTGAAGGGAGCTCTAACTGGATAGTTCATAAGGCACAATACTTGCCAAGGTTTTGCAAATGGGGTAGAAAGCTAAGTGGGCTTGATTGTGGGGAAAACTCCATAGTTAAGCGCGCTTGAGCCAGAGGCGTCTTTGGATGGGTGACCACCTGGGAAGTCTTGGTTACTGGGTGCAAGCCCCAGAAGTGATGATTGATGCTATGCGCTTAATTTCGCTAGTTTCAATCCCATTTCTTCACCCCTGTGAGCATCACCCGATGCAATGAGTGCTAAGTGGACTATTCAAATCATATGGGTCATAGATTAATGACTTACACTACACAGTTAATCTCGAAAATGATATATAAAATATGGTTTCATCTATTAGTAAATTAGATTTGGGTCCTTCACGATTGTAAATAAAGGATAAAGAAACTTTCGTAAATCTAGAAATCGTTAAATGAAAAAAGGTTACAATTATCAACTCTTGACAATGAAATACAAGGTAAATTTAGCCAAGTTTCTTTCTTGCACTCATTTGTTAATAATGTCACATTATAAAGATTCTCAACATACTTATCTTTATTGAGTACAAGGTAAACAATTGCCTTTACACATGAAACCACAAGAGGCTCTTATCCTTCTAGTCATCTTTGAAAATAAATACCATAATTGATTGGATTATCTCTTCCAGATGAAACCACAAGATGGTTGTTATCCTTCTTGTTATGTTTGAAAATAAATACAATAATTGATTGGATTATTTCTTCCACTAAAAGTAGAGTTTTTGGTTGAATAATATCAACATGGTCCTTGTCCCCGAGGTGTAGGACAGTCGGTGACAAAGTGTGTTGTTAAGGCACACTCCGTGATGTTAAAGTCACTGGTTCGAAACCTATGGGGACAAAAAATCCATCCATGTTAATGGTTGGTGTGGCTCAGGCCGGGTACGATCCTTGGGTGATTTTGATGGCCTAGATGCCCCTGATTCGCGGTTTCTCAGCCACAAGCTAGTCCCACAGGTCACAGACAAACTAGCAATAGCAAACAAAAAAAATATATCAACACGACCCTTACTCCTACAGTGCAATTTAAGTTTAACCTACACCATAGATTTAATACTATTTTGAACATTACTCCTATATGCAATTTGATTCTAACCTATACCATGGATTTAATACTATTTTGAACATTACTCCTATAGAGCAATTTGAGTCTACCATGGATTTAATACTATTTTGAACATTTAACATGAGTATAAATTAATAAAAAAAAATGGTTGAAGGTGATTTAGTTTAAAAATATATTTTTTAAAGAAAACTCTGCAACACCTTGTTATCTAGAAAATGAATAATTCATTTATATTGAAATTCACAGTGAGAATACTTCTTGAAGTTGTGCTTTAATGGTAGGTTGTGGTTCTTTCTATGTTGTCAGTCCCATGGTCAAAACTAAATATGCATGATTTATGTGCTAATGTAGTTGAGAAATCCTTCTTTAAGAGTAATGCCATGTTAATATGAGAAGTCTTTAAGAGTAATGTCGTGTTAATATGAGAAGCATTGAAATTGTTATCAATGGTGGTCCTTGTACTGATGTAGTCATTGCATTATGTTGTAGTATCTCATGGTTAGATTCACTAGGGATGAATGAAGAAAGGTGTAACTTTGGGGTGAATTTCACATAATATATACCCCCTTCATTCATGGATTCTAAGTTGAAGGTAAAACATATAATTAACAAACAAAAATTTACCAACCAAAAATATTGAGATGGGGAATATTTTCTCAACACATACAAAGCATAGATTGATAAAAAATAATGTAAAGTATTTTTTGGTTGGTCACACGTATCTTCTTTCTCAATTAGTCATGATGAATTGGGGGGAGGTGTGGCTACATTGATTAAACTGTTGCTAGCCTCAACAATTATTGGGTGGGGAAATGATCACACTCAACTACTAGTATGGACATTTCTTACCCTAAATGATCATATTCTTGTCCCAGAAAATATATACTCATACATTGATATAGAGGAACAAATGGAATTTTAGATATGAATGGCTGACGCGTCACTAGAGAACCCTTAACTTGTCTGCGGGAACATCAATATGTTGGAAATGCCAATTGATAAAGAAAGATTGTTGTTGATCAATGTTTTTCAAGGAGGAATGGATGCATGAAATGATTTGAAATCCGTGTTGGGGTTATATGAATTGAATGAGTTCAAAGGTCAACATTGTTAAATTATGGTTTACTTAGTTTAATCTATGCAAGGGAACCAAACAAGTCCTAAAAATATGCCTTTGTGCAAAAATCCTTTTGTTTTGATTTCTCTGGAGGTGATCCAAAAGTGCGAGACTTATATCCGTCACGTCCAATCAATGTGGATCCTTAGTGGAAATGTAATTTGATCTTTGTTCTCTATATTATACAATGATCCAGATCTTGAGGGATAAGATCCATAAGGATTGAATGCCAAGAGAAGAGGAGAAAAAAACACACAAATCTGCCATGAAATTAATCATAAGAACATTGATGAAAATACATGAACTGAATACACCACAAGAATATGAGAAAGAGAGAGAGTTGGAGAATGAGGATTCCATTAAGAAGAACCATTACCTGAAATGAAGCCAATTTTGGTACCTCTCCTTCCTGATCTTCACTCTCTTCCTATTGCCTTCTTATAAAGTGCATTGTTGACAAAGTCAACTTCGATTAGGCTTGACTCCATAAATTACATATCTATCAAGTTCGCTTTTACATAAAAATATGAATTTATGACTTATACATTCAAATTTAGACTATAATCCCCACTAAGATTCAAATCAATCCTCCTCTAGAAAATGATGGTCCCCATCATTTCACCCATATTGAAAAAAAAGAGAGGGAGACCCCATTATGTTCATCGTACCATCATGATTACAATGTGTCGAGTGCCAATTAAGAGAAGGGTTTTTTGTGGTTAACCCATAACCATGGGTTTGTAGATGACCCATAACCGAGTTAGCAATGGAAAACTTGTTGTTGATACTAATTACAATTTATGGGGTATTTTACATGGGTTAAAAAAAATATAATAGGATTTAATAAATCCAAAAAAATTAAAAAATGAAATGAAAAAAGCCTATTTTTTTGGGAGTGGATGTCTAGTTGCATTTTTGGTCATAGTTTATTTTGTTTTAGATGATGAAAACAAATTCTGTTGAAGACCCATTTGAGGTATCAAAGAGATATTTCCATTAAAATAAGATACTTATTTTGTTTTAGCCTGTGGAGTGAGAAAATTCTTCTTGAAACTCATGGTACATGCAACATATTTTGTATTAGTTTCCTTTTTTTCCTGGGGAGATTCCATTTTTTTGGGTTTGACTCTAGGTCTCGTGTTATCTATGAAAAGGGTTGTACTATTGCACATATCACCATCCCTAGGTTTTGGTTATTCACCTAACCACTTGTTGGGTTTTGTCTTACTTTTTTCTTTTTTTTCTACCTCTTTTGCTTCCTCTTCTCCCTTGGCTTGCTCTTATTCTTGCTTCTTCCTTTATTCTTCTTCCCCTTCTCTTCCTCCATTTTCCTTTCCTATTCTTTGCTCTTTCTCTCTTCTCTTCTCTTCCTTCTTTCATATTCTCTCTTATTTTGTTCCTTTCCTTTATTCTCTTCTTTTTTCTTCTCCTCCTCTTTCTTCTTTCCCTCCTTTTCCTTTTCCTTTTCTTCTTCTCTCTTTTTTTCTTCTTGTCATCTTTTTTCCTCTTCTTTCTTCTTTTCTTCCTCTCTTTTTTCAAATCATTCTCTTTTTTATTTTCCTTTTCTTCTTCCATATTCATTTCTTATTGTGTCCTCATTTTGTCTTCTATATTCCTTTGTTCCCTTTTCTTCTTCCAATTTCATTCTCTTTTTTCTACATCTCTTGCTTCATTTGTTACCTTGGCTTGCTCCTCTTCTTGCTAATTCATTTCTTCTTATTTCCTATTCTCTTCCTCCTTTTTCCTCTCCCCTTCTTTGTTATTTCTTTCTTTTTCTCTCTTATCTTCCTCTTATTTCTTCTACTTTCCTCTTCTCTCTTCTTTTTTTCCTCTCTTTTCTTATCTTCTTTTTCATTTCTCCTACTCTTTCTTCTTTTTATCATTTTATTTCCTTCTTCTCTCTTATTTTTTACTTATTTCCTCCTTTCCTCTTTTGTCTTCCTTTCCTCTTCTCTTCTTTCATTCTCATCTCTTATTCTATTTTCCTTTCTTCTTCTTTCTATTTTTCTTCCTTATCAATACCTCTCCCTTTTCAATTGTAGTAGTTTCCTTAATGGTAATTTCCTTCTTTCTCTTCTTCTATCCTTATGCATTTAAACCCTTTTTTATGACTTGGTGATCTAGAGTCCTTTAAGTGTCTTTATGTAACACACCCAACCCCCTAAACCCTCTTAGGCTGGTGGGATGTAAAATTTCCTCTTCCGTTAAGCTCTAGGTCTTAGGTTGATAACTTTATTCGACCTTTGTTCCATGCAACACATATGTGAAATTATTCTTCTTCTCCTTTTGCATCGTATCACATATATGCGTGTGTATGACATGGTTGTGACAAATCCATGGAATTTCCACTCTTTTCTTCTCGGTAAATCTCTGGTGGAATGATACTACACATACCAAGGAATAAGCCTCCCCGATCAGACGACTTTGAATCACTCGGCTCAACCAAATTGATGGTCAATGGTGAGTCGGGTCCTATTTCCATCAAGAAAGCAGGTCATCCAACCCACATTCCATTTTCGATCGAACTTCTCTGATGACTCTATCCATGATAGATCGAACAATCTTCGGTTTAGGAAAAATCAACGGTCTTGATTTGCTCAGTGCCTCAAACTATGTGAAAGCTAACACCTCGCTCGTTCTCCTCTTAGCACTTGGACTATAGGGCCTAAGGTGAATCTATGATGTTGATCATATCAAGCTACCTTAACCATAGATCAGTGGTTCCTACTCACTCAGAGTTTCTCCATAGAAGTGTAATCGCTCTAAGGGATCACACAACTTTCTGAGTGGTTCTTCTCAATGAGAATCACTCTGATGGATCAGATGATCCTTAGATACTCACATCCAATGGTCAAAGATCAATTAGATATGATAAATACTCGGTATTTAATCTACATCAACACTTTGAAAGGGTTCCTTCTTTGGGATGAATCATTCCAGATCTAATGACTTAGAACCTGTCGGCTTTGACACCGACATATCTACAGTTATCCTTCTCCTTGGGATTTTTGCATCAGGATTTCCTCATCAGAAAATCCACCTGTGCCTTATCCAAAAAATTCCCGCATCATGTTTCTCGACAGGCTTGTCGTCTTAGCACTCAAGACATCTATGGTCTAGATCTCATCGGTCCATCCTCCGATAGATTGACGACTCATATCATCTCGAAACTTCCCCATCAGAAGTCCACTATGACTTTCATACCAGATGTTCCTGAAGGATTTACTCTCTGATAGGATTCCTCCGAATCCTGGATCTTTGACGAACGATCAAGATTTTCTCTTCCCATCGAATCAACGACTATCATATCCTCTGGGATTATAGAAGGTTTTTCAACAGGGTTATGGGCCTTTTCTAGGCTTAACAGTCCCACTGTCTTCCAGAAACACTCTTGCAATGGTTTTAACTCAATTATTTCAGAATTTTAATCCATTTTCCAACAATCATGAAACACACTACCTAGGTACCTAAATGAATATTTTATTTCATGCCAGATTTCCATTTCAAGGGACGAGGAAACCACAAAGTTATCAACTTGTGATGGCCTTCCTCATACAATTATCAAAGTTAATTCATTATTCCATTAAGGGGATATTACAACACTTCATTCAACTCAAAATTAACATTCATACATTATGATCAAACCATTAACATGAACATAATACAATTTACAACCATTAATGAACATTCAAGAGGCATTTAAGGTAAAATGCTTATCGTATTTGTTCAATGGAATCTTCAACTAGTCAATTGACTGAGGGAAAATTACTTTCCACCCAACCATAGGCTGTGCGACAGTCTACTTTTATACAACATGCCATCCCCATGCCATGCCATGATACCACTAGGGGACTCTCTCAATTGAATATCATGCCAAGAAATGGATCAAGAGGGTTACTCTCCTTCACCCCACTGGAAACATTACAATTTTACTTCTTTCCACTGAGCTCAAGACCTCCACGAGTTTATCAAGCACCTTCTCAATCATATTTCCTCTGCACAAGGGGTTCACTTCTCTACTACATAGTCCCTCATCGAATTCCTCTTAGCAGTGTTGGTTTCTTTCCAACAAGTACCAAGTCATGACCCTAATTTTCTCCAGTCTAGATATAGGTCTTCTCTATTCTAGGGTGACCATTCAAATCTTGGGCAAACTTACTATTTTCCTCAAGAAAAAATCTCAGTTTCTTCTATTGGTTAGATGTGGGTGCATGAGCTTTGATGCCCGTTCACATCATCATCTATTTTTTAGTCTACCACTCATCTCTGTGATTGTTATCTACCTGCGTCTATGTGTGTGAATTGTGTGTGTTGTGTTGGGCCACTATTTTGACACATTTAACACTTGTCAGTGGGATCTTTGAATACCCTTACCTCATCCATATACCTAGTGATTACTTGTATTACCATGTATTTTCATGTTTCTAAAGTCAAATACCTTTAACAAGATCTAAGATTTTTATTTTGTGCATTTTAGTAATTTATGATGTCTTTGATAGGTTATATTGAATTTATAGAACATATATTACTAATGATGATTTTATCAGTTCTATTCCTATACAAACAATTCACTTCTAGTATCCGAGTTTGGTTGTTATCATACTTATGCATCTTCGATTGAAAAATGACCACCTGGGTTTCAAAGATCTAGATGCCAGCATGGTGTGTGTCCCTTGGTTTGTGTCTAGGTCTCATATGGAAGCCTCCAGTCGTGGTCAAGGGTTTTTAGTAAAAAAACATGCCAAATTAGTAGCAGTTAACTTCCAATGGGATTCCCGAGATAATGAGGATGAATATCCAAATTATGGAACATGGATTCTTTTCAAAAATGTTCGACAACATAGGTATTCCAACAGAGGACGAACACCTTCAGTAACCACTCACATAACCAGATCAAAGATCAACACACCGATGTTTTCACGTGGTAAAACCCC
>SNQJ01S0025618.1:137075-181521 GCA_010110895.2 Picea sitchensis
CTCACATGTAGTGCACCCCACTAGTTTTTTAGAACACTATAAACTCTAAGAAACACCGTAACCCAAAAGAAAACATCACTTTGAAGATTGGTTGATTGATGGTGAGAAGTGGGTTCATATTTGGTGGATGAAAACTTGTAATGTTTCCCTTTCACTGAATTTACTTGGAAGACATTGGAAAGGTCTACTGACTTGGATCTCTAGCTTTATTGGTAGCCAAAAGCTTGTGACAATAGTGGATTTTTTCTCACTTCTGACTGGAATGTTGGCTTGAAACCTGTAACAATAATTTTTTTTTGGGATTCCCCATAATCCAACTACAAATAATTGGAGAGGCCTTTCCTCAACCTTACAACTTATATTTGAATCTTGGATATTCTTTGTTTCTTATTCATCATTAACCGATGATAAAAAATCTAATGTTTTTAATATTTTCAAATTTCTAGAGAGTATATTTTTCTATATTTGGGGTAGGGTCCTTTATGTTGGGGTATTACCTCCTATATACCGTAACCTATGGTGAACATGATCACATTCTCCAAATGTATTGTACATGCCCCACATACCTTCATCCCCACACACCATCTTATTTTTAATATTTTTCTATATTTGGGGTAGGGTCCCTTATGTTGGGGTATTACCTCCTATATACCATAACCTATGGTGAACATGATCACACTCTCCAAATTTATTTTGCATGCCCCACATACCTTCATCCCCACACATTATCTTATTTTTAATATGGAATATTAAAAAGGAATATTAATATGGATGATGTTGAAAAAATAAGGAAACCTTACCAAAAAAAGAAGGAAACCTTACCAAAACTGCTAGTGAAAAGGAGATGAGAGAAAAAAGAGTATTGCACATCCAAAATAGGTCAAAATAGCCACATCAATCACCTCCAAGTATATCTTCTAACATCCTTGATTTTTTGTGAAAAAACTAGGCCACAACTGCTAAAAACATAATCATGACAATCATCTTTTGAGGGGGAAATGGAGATATTTTCAAAATTTGTTTCTATGGAATATAGATCTCTTATTTTGGTTTCCAATCCTATCAGAATCACTCCACTTTTACATCATATGAATTTAATCCCAAAAAAGTGACTACTTATCCCAAAATCTACATTGTTCCAATTTTGCATGTTGATTATTTATTAGCATATTCCATACATCAATTAAAATTATGTTCAAAACCTATTTATAGTGTGAATATTTCTATTAATCTAATTTCATCTCCCACTAGAATCATGTTAATCTAACATCAAAGGAAATAGTTATGCCCAAAAATGTAATTTTTGGTCCAAGTTGGAAACTATAAACACCTTTGACACATAGGTTTCTTCTTAGTCAATTTCATGTGCCAAAACAATATACTTTCAAAAATTATTTGTATTTTACATTTACATATAAATCAACTTTGAATTGGAATTTTAATCACTCCAATCTGATATCGTATAAATTTTTTATCATAGAAACATCATTGGGTAGTCTAATCTAGCTACCACTCCTCAACATGTTAAAATGAAAATTACTTCATGACCCCTTTTTAGATTTGTTTCATATATATTGTTTGCGATCATTTTGATGATTACTAGAAGAATAAATTCATCACATCTCTCTTCTTCCATAACCTCACCATGTATTGCAAGACAACTACTAGTTTTTTCTTGCAGATCACCAAGGGTCAACAAGATCAATTTAACTATGAACCCATGATTTAAAATAGTTGCATGATTTTTTATGAAAAGAGTGAAGCACCAAAAGGATAATAATTTCAATAAATAGAAATAATTGGTTCCATATCACGAATTATGAATCCAATAAAATATAGAAGAGGATTGCCTCAGTGGAAGTGAATAAAGGAAACCCCTACCTCCAATGAAGACCATTTCAAAAGAAGAAGATAATATATATATACCTCTCCCAAGGAATCATAGAACATATCTTGATTTGAAAACTCGTTTTCCTAGTGAATCTTAATCTATAGAAAAATATACCCTCATGGTGAAATCCCCTTGGGGCACCTTAAGGTAGAGAAAAAGTGAAAACCGACAATGGAAATGGTGCTCTAAAGAAGAAGAAGAAAAGTTTACAACATATTTCTAATGATAGTTGTATACAAGTTCAAATTCAAGCATAGGAAAATAAATCTCAAAAGGACCTACACACTCCATTCCAGCTTGCATCATCAAATCTCAAATAATCAAGGAAGGGAAAAATCAAAGGAATACAAGATCATATTTAATTATTCTCAAAATGTTTCATACATACGACTATGCATGAAATCCTATCTTATTTCCAAGGATTTTTTCGAGGGTTACATTCCAAAGTCTACAAGGATAAAACAAATCTTCAAAAAGATTTTTTACATTTCAATATCAACTCCAATGATACTCATCAAAAACACATTCAATCTCAAGCATGGATACAATGTTCTACACTAAAAAAGTAATCAAATTACATAACATTCCTATATTTCTTAGCCATATAGACATAAATAGAGAATATAGTATGTATTGATGAAGAAATCAACTCTTTCATCAAGCATCGAAGGTTGATCATTGATGATCTAAGATTATTCAAATGTTTGTATGGAGGATAACAAAAAGAGTGCAACATCTCAAGAAAGAAATATAAAATCATCGTAATATTGCATACATTCTGAAATATATTCAAATTTTTCGACCTACCTTGGTTACTCAATAAAAATGGGTCGATACACTGCCAAAGGAAGATTACAATGTCATCCCTCATAAAGGACATCAAATTATAGTTCAAATAAAAAGGACAAGGATGAAATGTATGATTAGTAGTATTATTCATGGATAACAACATTTGTCAATAAATTCTGCTTGGAAATAAATTCATTGATACAATGGTTAGTGATATAACTTATACTGAGGCCTACAATGAATCAATGAAATAGAGTGCTAGGGAAACATAATCAAATTTCAAGGTATTTCCACCAATGATAAAACATCTATGCTTTACATAGATCCTCATCATCATACATTGATCATTTGAGATTATTCCAAGGTATGTAGAGTAAGAGAAGGACATCAATGTATTTAAATTTTGTGACCTATCATGATCACTCACTACCATGAAAGACTCCAGAGCTGCAAAAATTAAAACACTTAAGCATGCAACCTCCTCAAATGTAGATATTCAAACAAGGTATGAAAGATGGAATTTATACTTATGAAATTTATATTATTAATATACAACATGTAAGGTGGTAGTAAGTAATTCTTTGCTTCAATTAACAACTAGAGCCATGGCAAGAAAAGGTATTACATATCTTATCTAGGATTCAATACATGGTCATGCCATTGTAGCATTTTAAACATGCATAAATATCTCAAGATCATGTATATATTCTATAGATTCATTTCTCTATGTCAAAGGTTGTTGTCCAATCAAGGGTTTCATATCACATATTGCAACAATGGAGTGGGAAGCAAATCAACAAGAGCATACTCTCCAACATCCATTCTGATCATATGTCAAATAAAACAATGTATAGAATTTTAAGAAAATAGATTATGGAATACTAAGGATAGAGAATATATAATTCAAGCTACAAAGAAAAAGGACACATGGATATCCCATAATGAGGTTGCACAAATAATTCAACGACATTCAAAGAATCAAGGTTGATGAACTATTTGATATTCAAGTGATGACTCATACTCTTTATCACCATGTTCTAGTTTAAAAAAATATCAAGGAAGCAACCTTAGAATATAAACCAAGCCAAGTGAAAGTTTTAAGTTTACTAAATGATTATAGCAAGTAGTCTACTATAAATTCTTCTTCTCATTTAAAGGTCAAAGAGATCACCATTGTGTCAAAAGAGAAGCAATTCTAAAAATAAAAGGAAGATAAAATAGAGTATTTCAAGTTTAAGTTGCTCTACATATCTCCAAGGCATATATCAAAAGGAATTCACATAAAAGACAAGCCTCATTCTAGAAAGTAGAATGTGCATTAATTGATTGTTCTCAAACTGAGTTTTCCAAGTGCATACCTCTCAATACATTTTAGGCTTACAAAGTAGAAACAAAAATAGAGAATGCTGGCAATAGTTTCATAGGCTTCCTCTCAAGCCCTTGATTTCAAATCAAATGGAGATGAGGTTTATAAATTCAAAGGGAAGAAGGTAAATAAAGTTTGAGGGATATAAAGGAGAAGTAGATAATTCATTCTTGAGTTTTTCTAAGGTTCCTAATACAACAAAAAGATAGAGTGAACAAAGGAACAAGAAGTATCAGTTGGAGAAATGCATCCCAAGCCTACATGAAAATAAGGAAAATAGTGGTAATGTCAACAATATAGATACATGGAAAACTCAATGCAAAGGATGATCATGAATCCAAATAAAAACAAATAAATAAAAGCAATAAAAAAATATTTATTCATCAAGTATCAAAGGGTTGAGTGGTTAGTATGAAAAAAACAATACATTCAAAGTAATGCATTGTACATGTCAAAGAGGAGAAATCGACTACTAGGATACTAAAATTTTCATTTTTCACCATTTCATAGGTAAAGAACAAATGCTTTGTTCAAGGCAATATTAAAGTATATGCACGATTTTTTCCATTAATCTTAATTTATTTCATCATTCAATCAATCATACATTTCAAGCATACTATCCCATCTATTCACATACACACATNCATTTCATAGGTAAAGAACAAATGCTTTGTTCAAGGCAATATTAAAGTATATGCACGATTTTTTCCATTAATCTTAATTTATTTCATCATTCAATCAATCATACATTTCAAGCATACTATCCCATCTATTCACATACACACATTAATTTATTGTAGCGTACTATCCAATTCCATATTAATATTTATTTTTATCAACATCGTCTTGTTTTTTCAAAACAATGTATTTAGGAACTTTTTATGGAAATTGGATCTTTTTTCCCAATTTCTTATGGAAAAGACCCAAAACCTCTCTATACACAAAGGCACCACCATGATCACTAAATTTTTTGAGAGGTGGACTAAAGAAGGAAAATATATGTTCTTGTAGAAAGGATACAACATGTTCTGCCTTAGAATTCATTAACAAGACAAATTTGGGCCACTTTGTGAAATAGTCAATTGTAGTAAGGATAAAATGTGATCAGTAGAAAAGTGTGGGGAAATGGGGCCTATGAAGTCTATCCCCCACTTAGTAAAGGGAAAATAATTTCTCACTAGGTTCAGGGGCACTCCTAAAAACTTTTGCTTTCCACTTACTCGTTGGCAACAATCACATGATCTCACAAACATGAAAGAATTGTGAAATAGGGTGGGCTAATAGAAACCATAACACATAATTTTATGCACAATAGATTTAGCAGGGAAATGCCCACTAGTATGGAATTGCAAATGAGCACCATCCTGAAATTTCCATAATATATATTTGGCTTGGGACTTACCAACACATCAAAGCAAAATACCATCAACATGTCTATGGACCAACCAATTGTTCTACATAGCATACTTAGTACTTTCTAACCTTAGTCTCATCTTTTCATTGGTCTGCAAATGGGAAGGGAAATGTTGGTTTTCCAAGTACAAGATGATGTCCTAGTACCAAGGGTCAACAATTGCATCATAGTCAATATCAAAACATTCCATTTAAAAAACAACAAGCAATGAATCCATTTACATTCCATTTATAAATAGTCTCAAACATGAGTCATTATCGTGAGCACCAATATTATTGCATGGATCAAAGAATGCAACCATGTCTTCGTTAATACAAGTTACCCATTCGTTGAAAACCTAGGTAGATGATATTTAAATTTATGCAATGGATTAATAATAAGAATAATGTTTAGAGGAGATAACACATGTCATGGGGTGGCATCTGCATGTACTTAATATTGGAAGATGATAATATTTTTAATCACGTTTTCATTATTATTCTACAACATATTAGAGTCGATGGAGAAAACAAGGAACAAAAACCACCATATTTTTATCTAATTAAATAGACTAGAGAACTATTGCACTAGTTAAGTTAAAGAAACAAGATTGAATACCTTAAAGTTTTAAGAAAAATTTCATGAAGTTGAAATGGAGGTAGGAGAAGAGTTGTCCACATGTTTTGAGGAGGTGCTCCGACACCTTCCTAAGGCCTTATAAACCACATAGAAAGTAACCACTATGAAAATCAAGGTAACAAAAACACAATATAATTCACAATATAAATAATCATGTCAATCATATGTGAGTGGGAAGAACCAAAATCTCAATATAAATCATCAAGTCAATCATACAAATCAATTTCAATTGGAAATGAAATAAAAACTCAAATACTTGGATATTCGATGGTTGTCCTTGTATGAAATTTGTTTAATGATGCTCCAATAGATCTCCCGCAGTAGTTATTATAATAATTAAACCAACACTTAAAGAAACAACAAAATAATAAAATAAATTAACAAACATTTTTATGACTAAATAATAATTAAAAATACTTGACTGCATGAATACCTGAATGAGCTCCTTGGTTTCGAGAATAATTTATTGGAGTACTCTAATATTGAAGAAAACCTCCCTCGATTTGACGGAGTAGCAACAAAGTCAACATTGACTTTGTTGTTGCTCTGTTGGATCGAGGGAGGTTTTCTCCAAGACTATCCAAATCCTAATTTATTCTCTACTGAACATGGCCAACCAAGTGAAGGTGGAAGCTCTTATGGCCACTTCCCCCCCTCTCACACCACTGTCAATTCCCCAGTACCCAATCTATCTACTAGAAAATAGTTGAATGAAACACATTAAGATTCATGCATAGACACTAGCAAAACAACAAATTCATAAAAAAAAATATGTGGTTTTGTGGATACAAAAAAATATAGCAATCATTCAATAAAATGTGACATTCATTCACTCATTCATTAATCATAGATAAAAAATATTTCATCTCAATAAATTTTATCATAAAAAACAAGAGTAAGCTAAATGTTATACCTTTTGGGTTTGTCGACGATTGTTATACGTCCCATCTCTGACAAAAGGTGTCAGTCAACAAACCCGTCTCCCAAGTCTCCATTGGATAGCCGACCAGGGATCCGTTCCTGTTATCCCCGTATGCTGTGACGCGTTTAGATTACTATGTTTGGTGAGGTGCACTTAATGCACAACTACCCTTCCTCACACTACCTTCAAACGCCCTTCTCCCACGCCGAGCCCGAACTACTCTATTCCTTCTGCTCACTGCCACTTTGGTGCTCTCGTGTTACCGAATATACTGCTTGGTGCAAGGAGGTTTCACTTACATGTTATTTATCTAAGGTTCCATGTATACCTTGCACCATATATTTACACCTCATAATCATATTTTTAAAAGATGAACATTTAATTTTCCTGTTCCTCATAGTTGGTCTGTAAAAGATTTGTTAATGTGGTCTCCACCTGCCGCATAGTTGGACGATTATCTAGAACTTCCACAATACACCACACACCCAGCTGAATTAAATATTCAAACATCATATGACCACATGGGGTGTCTTCGTTTTCATTTAGAATTCCCCTCAACATTTCACTTCTAATATCACGTATTCATTGATCCCATTTGCTTGCCATGAACTTGAAAATTTATTTTAATGTATTCCATGCACACTCCACAACAATAACCTGCATTAATTCGGATGGAGAAAAGAGAGATGAGGAGGGGGTGGCTGATTATTGTGTTTTTGGGAATATGGAACATGAATAGATTTTGCACATATTCATGTGTGGATAATATGAAATATGCAATAGAATTTTGATATGGAGTAAGCTAAATGTTATCGCCTGCCATTGATACCCAATTTGACAACATGAATCCACCTCTTAACATATCATCGGTGGGTCTCTTCTGTGTTATGACCTCCAACATTGGAATAAAATCCAGAGACAAACTGTGAAAATTGTAGATACTTTCTATGCTAATCCATAGGTTTCTAATTAACGAAGAAGGTTGCATTTTTCTAACAAGAAGAAAGGCATGAGTTGTATAAACCTCTAAGGAAGACACTAACCATCTAAATTCTACAGAATTAAACATTTCCTTCCACCTTTTGCAAACTATATGAAACCTCATGATGCTTTTCATGGGTAATCTTGCCAAAATTTAAAGTAACAAATCTTCCGTTAATCTCTGCACTGTCTCTTCTACCATTTTCATCCCGCCGAAGTCCATGCACCATATATTTTAGAATTCCATAACTGTACACATCCCCTTTTGCCCCTTATTTTTCCACATATTATAGAAAGTGTCTACCACATCTTCGGGAAAATTCATGAGATAAGCATCTTGGCCCACATATGCGTAGATTAAAGCAGGGTATACTATTCCAGTAAAATCAATTTGATGAACCACAAACCATCAAGATCATCATTCTACTTACATTAATATCCTTAAAATATAAATCTAATTGTAAACTTAAAATTTACTACTTCAAATACATCAATTCCCAATACCTGAATTGAACAAACAGAAAAATGACCCAGATCTGCAAACATAGCTCTAGTTCCTACATGGTACCTACTTAAGGTTAACAATGAAGGTTGGATTCGATAATTTCTAAATAATTTTTTCAGGCAAGTGGAAGCATACTGCATACCTGTTATGCATAGAACTATTCCTCCAAGTGAAACCCAACCCTGTTTTGAATTTCTCTTGAAGTAATCAAATATATATTTGGGATAGAAAGCCCTGAAGATGCTTGTATCATGCTTGGCGATGTTGTAGATTCCAATGACGGTAATAAATGATTACCATATCAAAATAGAAGGAGAAAATGAGTAACACGTAGAATTAAGCAGAGTGCTCTTTGGGTTCAACACCACTTGTTCATGCATCAAGTCTATTAAACTTTCTCAGAATATTTGGTGTATATATTTCAAATTATTTTTTAGGCAACATTTTATTATGCTGTGTTGGATGAATAATTTGTCACAGTTTTTCTATAGATGAAGATCTTTGGGAAAGGGGCAATTTGCTCTTTGGTTCTGCAATTGCTTCTTTATGAAATTTTACTTCATATATTTCCCAATTTATTATCTTATTTTTTGTGCAACATTGACATTGTTATTTATAGAAAGTTGGCATGAGTACTCTTCTGATAAATATTTGTTGCATTGAAATGTAAAGAAACCAACTTTTTGGGTTCCAAATCTCTTAACAGAGAATAGTATAACTAAGATTGCCATAGATATCATATCCACCACCTCTGCAACCCCAAATTTAAATTACACTCCACTATTTCCATTACAGTTTTGAACACAAATACATATCCAAGAGCATGATGAGTACTTACCCTAGCTGAGAGATTTGTCGACAATTTGTATTCCTTGAACTGCTGATATAACATTTCTATGCAAATAAAGAATAAGATTAGGCTTCAATATCATAAAAATCCAAAATCAATAAGTATAAGATTGTTTGTACTGTAAATATTTTATTGGTATTGTACTAATTTTAGAAATTAGATTTGGGGGAGGAGGACTATGACCTAAGATGCAAGGGGTGAGGGCACCATCTCCAATAACCATGGAGGTACCGAGAAGGGCCAGTATGAGTAAAATTGTCTTAGTTGCATTACTTTTTTCTAAATCTTATTTTATCTTTAAAACCCTTTTGATCTTTCTACTGGGTATAAAGGGGTCTTCCAAGCAACGTTCCACATGTTTCCACATGAAAATCAATTGAATACTTTAAGTGTTTATCATTTCTAATTGTATTAGGAGGATTAAAATGCAAATATTGTGAAAGGATCAAAATTTTGCTTAATGTGTTTATAAAATGCTTGTAGGAATTGATACAAAATGAGTAATCAAGGCAAAAAATGGAAGACTATCATGGGCCTTGAAGTGCAAGACCTTAAAGACAAGATCACATTTTATGGTAAATATTTAATTTGGTCTGAAGTATATTGAAAAAACATGAGCATTGATCAGGTTGCAAAAATCCATTCAAAAAGAGTTCATGGCTTTATTAGAGGGAATGAAATGAATCAAGAAGCTCCATGTACTTTCATCCTCCAACAAAACAAACCCCCCAAATCAAGGGCTAGTGTTGCCTTATGATATAAGTTGTAAGTACCTTAGAAATGCATTGTTTACATGTTGGTAATACAAGTATTTTCTCATTTTTTGTATGTTTTGATGTTTCAAACATTGTTATGCAGTTATGGTTGCTCATATGGCCCAGAGGACAAGAGAGGAAAACATACAAAGAAACAAAGGACAACCTTTGTGAAGAAGAGGGGATGTCAGTGCCACTTCATCGTACAGGTTATGGTTCAAAACCCCGACATAGAAATTTTGACATATAATGTGTATGACCATGAATATGGGGATGGATGGTATTGTCATGTCCAACATGATACTTCGGGTGAGTCTAGGTCCATGCATAAGCCAAGGCTTTCAAGAGACATGGTTTGTTATGTAGAAATTTGTTATTTTTTGGAAGTGCCAGTTGATTTAGTTTGTAAAATGTATATAAAAAAATGTTGATATGGATTCCACAGCTCGGGAAAGAGATTTTTTATTGAGAAGGAAAGATGTTGTCAACGTCTACAATCGTTTTATGAAAGGAAACTACCAATTGCACAAAAAGGATGAAATGAGCGTGAATCTTTGGTATCAAAAACACCAAGATGATTTTTTATTTTACCAAAATCCCAATGGTGGAGATGTCCCTTTCATAGCTGGAATTCAAATGCCATGGATGTTGGAGACCATGGTTAAGCTATCTCACAATATCTTAATAGCCATGGATTCAACATTTAATACAAATAAATATGGGGTAATTGTGTTTCCAATGATTGATTTAGTATGATCATTTGATTTGTAGTGATTAAATATTATTGATGACTTAAACTTGACTACATATGTTCTTTTGAATATGAAAGTATCGATTGTACACATTAATATCTTTTGATGAACAACAAAGCAGGGTGCCAGTTGCATGGGTGGTGGAATCACGAAATACGTCAAATGATATTACACTATGGTTAGAGCACCTCATGCATAGGCGTTACCAATTTCGTCATGATTGGAAAGTTAATGCCTTCATGGTTGATGATGCATTGGCTAAAATTGTTTCATTAAGGTAACTTCAATCTTGTTATTGTACATTTTAACTTGTATTTTTTTTATAAATATCACACTAAAGATGAATTGAATTTGGCAGGAGGATCACAAGGTGTGAAGTGATCTTATGTATTTGGCATGTACGATGAGCATGGCTAAAAAATGTGAACCGCTTGGCTAGTAGTCCAGAAATAACAAGAGATATGTTCAATGATTTAGGCATCACCATGAAAAAATGTTCCAATGACGAAGTGACAGATGCAATCGATGGAGTTTTCATCAAATTCGCAAATGAGGAGAAGTTCTTGGACTATTTCTACAAGAATTGGGTTGCTGGTGATAAGATCCATAAGTGCAAGAAATTTTGTTTGTATTTTTAATTTTGTGTTTCGTAAAGATGCTATCTTCACTAATTCATTTTTATATGTAGGGATGTGGGTAAAAGGCTGTAGAGATTTTCCTCATGCAAACCAGGAGACAAATAATGCTATCAAGTCATATCATTGTTATATGAAGACCAACTTTCTATCAGGTCAAAGAAAAAAGTGTGCTCTTAGGATGGATTGGTTATTGTATATCCTCCTGATAAATGTTGAACCCTATTACCGATTCAAGGAAATTTTGATAAAAGGGGGATATTTGAATAACTAAAGGAAAGAGAAACAACTTGAATCATCAATGGAAAAGGAAGGAAGAATTCCAGATAGTGATTGTTGTCTTCATGAGAGCATATCTCATCCCTATCGGGTAAGGATTCAAACAAAGTGTGATAAGAAATATATTGTCACCTAGTATCGCACAAATTTTATACCTTGTGATTGTCCATGGTCTATTCGTGGAAACATTTGCAAGCATGCCATAAAGGTGAATTGGTTTTATCACCCCTTAGGTGATTCGAATTCATTATTGGATCATGATGCAATACCCAATTCATTCAATGACCCTCATGAGATAAGCATACAAGAACCAAATTTTGATGTAGATGCCAACAAATCTATTATGGCTAGTGATATTGTTGATCTAGATGTTGAGAGACTTCAGTTGGCTAGAGAGGAGTTGTTTAGATACTTAAAGATTCTTTTAAACAGTCCTCCCTATTCTTTGAACAAAACCAAACAATTGGTTGGTCTGGTTAAAAAAATGTTGGATGAAGCCAACGACCTTCATATTATGGATTTTGACTTCACCCTTGGGTTGGGTGCTTTTGAGTCATCTCTAAAGAGGAAAAAGAGTTTTATTAGCCCTAAAAATAATAACAAAAGAAGAAAACAAAGTGACGACATATAAATTGATTTGAATGTCCCTGCATGTGAATATGAACCATTTCAGTTTCAGTACCTCAACAAGTGAGGGCGTCCTCACTCCAACAGTGCAGTGTCTATGGTCCCAGGTGAATTTAATAGAGAAATAATATGAATATGTTTAGATTAGTGTATATAGACATCACCATTTTTCAACTGAGTAGTGTGTGAACTATTTGCAGAGGTGCAACAATCCACTACTCTAGATTCATTCCAAGGACATAGACATAGACTATGTCATTCTAGTTTTCCTACCATTCTAGGTACTTTTGGTTGGACTCGCAATTGATATAATTCATATTTTCATATGTGTATTACTTTACATGCCAAAGTGGGTTTTATTATAGATATAGGAGCTTATTCAAGATATTTTTCTCCCCTGGAACATGCTCGGTTGGTTGACAACTCTTTAGTTGGTGATTTTACAGGTTTGTTGTGATATGCTTTCTCTTAGTTTGTTTTAATTGGTGTATTGAGTGTTGTTGATTTATTAATGTGTTGATTATGATTATGGCAGGTAACTATAGTATGAGGGGAGAAACATCCTCTTCTTCCATAAAAATCCAACCACACGAGGGTTTCATCTCCGGTATTGCCCAATTTTCCAGAGACATACCTCATCATATTGAGTAAACCATTATAGTGAAGGTGAACCCTCATATCTGGTATTTTTTAAATTTCCACAGTATCCAAGTGTTTAACATGAATACAAAATGCTTCAAGTATCGAAACCATTTGAAAATGATCCCGACATTTATAAGAATAGGATATTTATGAGAAATTGATTATTTAGGAAAAAATGTGGTAATTTAGTTTGAGAGGCATAGTCATACAACATGTTCTTTCATTATGAAATTTATTTGTGATTACTAGAGGTTTAATCAATTAGAACTTCATTCTTTAAGATACGACATAGATTTCATTTCATTTATTTGTGCATAAATTGCAGGGAGGATGAAAAATGTGTTCTCTAGCCAATGAACTATCCAATACCTCCAATTGATGCAATGAAAAAGATAGTGGAAATATGTACATGGCAGATATTTGATGGAAATTGAGCATCAATGTAGTGAAATAAATTGTTTTCCAAGTGTTGTTGCTCATCTGATGGGCTTGGAAGAGATGCCTAACAATTGTTATTTCACCCCTACTTTCTATATGTGAGAAACTTTACATATTTCCATTCCCATTCCCATCTTGAAAATGCATTAGTACATTGTTGATCAGTTTTATATGCATAATATAGAAGGATCTCTCCCGAAAACATCTAGCCACCTTAGGAATCCTGCAATGGTCACATGATACAAGATTGTTGGGCCCGTGGGTCCACAGGGATCATGCTATGCAACATCACAAAGATATTTCTTGTCACATAAAATCGAAAATGTTTGGTAACTTGAAAAACTTGGTTGGAGGTAAGGCACTTTTTAAAATAATTTGTGTGTACATGTATCTATAAATGTGCATAAATCCATTACAGTCATAGACAAGGGTGGAGGTTGTTCAGAGAGAAGTGGATTGCTAAAGAATCAAAAGGGTCAAACACATAGACCCTTAACATTGCTGAGGGTAATTAGAGGAGTTTTGTGTTTGGTAGTGCTTTTTACAACCACATTCATGACCTTGGTTTTCTTAACTCCCGTTTCATTTTTCTATATTGCGTCTTTCTAGTATACATTACATCAAGGAGGCAAAATATTTCTTATTTGGCCACTGGCTAGCCATGTGGCCTTTATTGTTTGAAAAGATAAACAAGACAAAGGTTGTATTTTCTAGAGATAGTGTTCCTCCAAGAGAGTGCATTTTACTGATTTCCAACCACCGAACATAGGTAGATTGGATGTACATGTGGGACCTTGAATTGCGTAAATATCACCTGGGTTACATCAAATATATTCTCAAGAGTAGTGTGCACAATGTACCTATCTTTGGTTGGGGTTTTACATCCTTGAGTTCATTATGATTGAGAGAAAATGGGGATCTAGAAAAACCAGTCATAGAATCAATGCTTGCAACATTCAAGGACCCACGAGATCCCTTGTGGCTTGTTCTCTTTCCAGAAGGCACAGACTTCACATAACATAAATGCATACAAAGTTAATGGTATACCGAAGAACATGGCTTACCTATCCTAAAAAATGTGCTTCTGCGTAGAAAAAAAGGTTTCACTGCTTGCTTGAATAGTCTTCAGGGTTCTCTACATGCAATTTATGATGTGATGATTGGTTACAAACATCGATGTCCTCTGTTCATGGATAATGTCTTTGGGGTTGATCCAGCTGAAGTACATCTTCATATTCGTCGTGTACCAATTGATGAGATTCCTCTCGGTGAATATTGTTGTCTCCACATTTATGTGTAATGTAAAACAATGGTTAATGAAAATTAATTTTAAAATGTATTAAATATATGGAGATTTTTTATTTATTTTTTAAATCTTTCTAGTACTTAGATAGATTTGGGATAAGATGGATCTATGTTAATGTACTCTTCACTAGTCTTGTTGTACCAATAATAGTGATGTGCATTTACATATCAATATGATAAAGAGATCTTATCATGTAAGTAAATAATGCTTACATCATGATATGTCAGTTTAAAAGAAATTTCTTATAACAAATAATAATAAAACATTACATGTTTGTCAAATAATACACATAAATATAAATATCTCTATATATGAAAGAGAGAGATTGGATATGTATGTTTAATATAAAAATTTCTATATAGATATAAAAAGAGATATGGAATTTATATTTAAATATAAATATATTATATTTACATAAGAATATTGTTACATTGCAAGTATAAAAATCATAAAAAAATAGAAATGTGTTTTCACATATCCATTTCTCCATAAGTTATGAGTTGTGACTCACTTATGAGTTCTATGGAATTAAATGAAACTACAACCAACCTAGATCCATTTTAAACCACACAAAATTTTATACCTCAAGAGATTTGATTCATATAGTGCTTGATAGATATGGAGATTTGATTAATTTTCATGTGAAATTCAGAATTTTTAATTGTTGCATATGTCCACACAACTATAAGAATTTATACGAAATTTTAAAATAGTAGTTGGACCTTTGGCATTGATGGAGGATCAATGTGGAGGATTTGTAGACAATGTTTCACAAACCTTCTGGGACACCTGTAGAAGCATGGAAATGCAAAGTGGGAGACGTGTGGAGGCACCCAAAAAATATTAGAAAAATTCATGGTGGACATGTAGGGGTCGCTAGCATAGGGGCATATGTCTCTAAAATTATAAAAATAAAAAGAAAAATGATAAAATCCCAACAATAACAAGTCATCCCATGCAAATTCATCATTATGCAATGTAAATACTAAATCCAAATTTGTAAATGATATAAACATGATTTAGTTCCATATTCATAAATGAAGTACATTAATCCAAATTCATCATGTATCATTCATCATTCTAAATAGTACTAAGAAAAACAATAGATACTAAACTCTTAAATAAAATGAGCATCAAGAAGTCAATGGAAAGTGAAAATTGAAAAACAACAATGGAAAATGGATACTAAAAATCAAATGACCATCAAGAAGTCAATTCCATTGACTGGTCCTCTACATCCATCAATTGCATGAAGTCATCATTACTATCAATGGTAGTGTCACTATCTATGTTAGAGTCACTCTCATGGGTAACTAGTGGCACACCAACCAAACCATGATGTATCTCATCTAGTCCACCCTCTTCATCTATCAATGCACTACCCTTTGGATACACATCCCATCATGTTGTTTGGTCACCTCTGATACTTTTGTGTCTTCCTATGAACAAGATGTAAGGAATTTTGCACTGCAACTAGCTTCTCTAATTTCTTATAAGAAAGTATATTCCTCTTGATAGAGTGGATGGAGTTATATGTGGACCAATTCCTATCAGATACAAAGGAACTAGAAATATGAGATAATAAGAAAATAACAAGACATTAGATCTCTAGAGCATCATTTCCATGCATTCTCCACCAACCAATGGGGTCATCTTGGTCTAAGTTATTATGATTTTCTCTCATATCAAGCTTGTTGAAGGGACCATTGAGACATGTAAACTGCATCCATTGTCTCCTAAGTGTTTTCCCCTCTTTTTCATTGTATAACTTTGTAATGGTAATTCGAAATCCATTCTTATATCCTCAATGGGAAGAATCCTACTAGGCCTCACCATATACCATTTTGGGTTGAATGCATACGCTACCATGTGAAAAGCTTTGTTCATTCGATCCCACCTAAGCTAAATAATGGGTCGAATAGACAATTTTATATGCAAAACTGGTAATTGGAAAAAAATTTCACTTGAACCTACCCAAAGCTCAAAATTCTAAAATAGGATTTGAATGGTTGAACTTGAAAATGATACCGTAGAGCCTTCCCCTGCAGTTTATCCAATGAAAATTTCAATTTTGATTTACATTTTATGAGGAGCACAATTTGTTTTGTTCTTGCAGTAAGAAAAATGGACAAAGTTTGCAAAAATTGCATAATTTCTCCACCTCTGACCTTGAAGTCTTTGAGATTTTTAGAACAAGAAGATCAGAGAAGATCGATGATGATCTCATTTGATAAGAAATTGAGGACATTGTGGTAAATCTTGTTTACTTCAATCCTCTTAGTAATGTTTTTGTAGCATTACAATATGAATCCCTCCACCCCAATGTGCCTTGAATTGACATAGAAAGAATATAGAATTTAGATGTTCCTATAGCATTTATTGCATTTCCTTATGCTTTGGTCTATATTAGAAACAACTCTAGATGGGAAGACCCGAGGAAACCATAAACACAAAGGCTAGAGTAATCAAAGAGACAACACTAATACTCATATGTCTTGCATGTTCCCATGTGATTTTAAGGCTTGTTAAGACAACATATACTTCCCAAAGATGACTGTGGAAAAATATATGTTTTCCTTATTTTTAACCTTAATGAAATACTGACAACATCATGAGAAGTAAAATATTTCAATCCTACCTCATCACTTGATCATGTAAAATTCCATTCATATGCAATATTAGTCATTGGATGAGAAGGAGTACAACTAGGTCTCAATGCCAATACCAATGCATGAGCTGACATAAGCACTTTTCATCAACAATTTCAAAGGATAAATGATTTAGGAAATTTAGGAAATGATTTAGTTTTCCAATCATTCATTTCCTGATTTTGAAACTAATTGACATCCAATCCTATTAACCCACCAACAAGAACCATATCTTTAACATAGACTGATATGTATGGGGTTTGAGGCATTCTTATAACACATTTTTGAACACAAGATTCAAAGATAATTTATACCAAGCCTTGTTCAATCTTATCACCAATACAAGAAACCCCAAATATTACAATTTGAGACAAATGTAATATAGTAATGAGTTCTTTAGTGAAACAACCATGCCACTAGAGACACATCAACACTCATAAGAAGAAAGCATCCATACATTGGGGATCTATATCAATGTCCATCAATGAATTTTGTTGGAATACATGGTGATACCAAGTCCTCTTTAACACCTTCACCTACAATTGAAACTGCTCTCAATACTAAATCACTTGACATCCTCTTAATCTCCGCATGGTAATTTATGGTAAAACACTGAAATTGAGAAGCAACAATTCTTGCTTCTCTATGAAAAGGTTTTAGATTTTCTTTTCGAACTTGATAAATTACTTTCATCTGATTACATATCAATTCTGAGTTGGTGAAGACTACAATATCATTGGCACTGTATTTTTTTTCTTCTTTTATCCCTTCAACAAACACAATATAGTATGCTTCATTATTTGTAGTCTTTCCATGAACTTGTCTCTTAGTTTGGAGGATGTGATTTAGTGCCATGTTGTGAAGGACATATGTAATAATCGCTTGACCCTGGTTTGGGTAACAAGACAATTCAATGCATAATATCCACTTCTGCACTATTCTATATGCCTCCAAGTACCTCGAGAAAAATAAAACAATAAATTTTTATTAGGCATTTAAAAATAAACTTTTAACATTGAAAAAGATATGCGCTAATTTTGATTAGGCATTTAAAAAAAACTTGTGCACATTATATCTCTCTATGTGGCCACCACTAGACTTAAATGATCTCTAATCCTTTTGCATAAGCATATATAGAACAATCATAATGTTGAAATTAACAAACTCAATGTATGGTGTCAAATAAAGCTACAAACATATTACTTGATACAATCCAATTTAGCATGTTTTTTCAAATATATACACTAGTTTTTTTTTACAACGTAGCTCACACAAATACACAAATAAAAATAAATAAATATACATGTCGAGTGTGGTTGAGATGATGGTTAGATAGGACTGTAAATTGGCTATAGCATAGCAACTATATTTCTCATGATTAGTACAGATCAGACAATCTAGTTTTCGATGCAAATGCAAGTTAGTAGGATACATTAATGCCGACATCTAGGATATATTTGATAATATGAATCAAGTATGGTCACTTCATATAACAACAATGTTGTGGAAAATAACTCAATACCAAGTGTTCAACCCAGTACAAAACAGTAAAACATGTCAACATGTAAGAATCACAGTTCCCATTTGTCAACACACAAGAATAAATGAATTAGTAATGAGGAAACCACCTATAAGATAAAAGGAACGAGATATATATCCCATTAAGAATGTCACAAGTTTGAGATTTACCACTAAAATCCTTTTACTACAGAGTTCACCCAAAAATTTCCAATGCATATCTTTAACAATATTACAAATCCATTAAAATTTGAAGCCTCTTGATCCATCCTGCACACCTATTGGGAGGAGTCAAAATATATGGCAATTTGAATCCTCCTGATCCATCCTATGCACCTCTTGGGGGGAGTCCAAATATATGGCACAAAAAGAGTGCACCAAAAACCTCAAAATGAACTCAATAGGTTGTTTAAAAAGAACTGCAGGGACTCTGAAGTGTTTTCTGATATGAGAGTGTATTTCATGACAATGTTTAGAATGATTTCCATCAACAGATTTTGGTGATACGAAACTAAATTTGCACGCCACTACATCTGATCGGACGTATCTGTGGGGTACTTTGAACTTACCAGAGCATATTTCACAAGGAATTTAATTAACATAAGTGCATTTAATTAACAAAAGTGTAGTGCAAGATAGCTAGTTAGATGGATATTACACAATGTGCACCAAAGAAGATCCTTTTAGACCTTGTCGATTTTAAGACGTGGACTGCATTAACTTACCAAACTTTGGCCAAAGTTGACCAACATATTTTAATGAAATTGACTCAATGTGTATGTTTGTGTATTTATTTAAGGCATTCTTCTATGTTCCCATAGATTTTTGATTGATTCAATTCCATTGACTCCCAAACATATAGTCTCTACAGTAAAATATAAATGGGAACACCACTGTAACACAGTTTGGCTGTTAGCTTCCTAGATGGTTCTAAACTACTAGCATTAGTACAAAATATATGGACAGTGTTGGTGAGCTATTGTTTTGCGATTATGTTGTCATTTTCACAACCTCTCACGATGATGCGATGGATTGAGGAACTTGTGGCATTGCAATTGCAGATTATGAAACATTGTTCCATTCCCCTCTTCTCAGCAATATCCATATGACTGCAATTTCACATTTACTAATCTTCATTACTAGTATTTATTAAACACTATACAATGTATATATATACCTCATTTCACTTTATCTTTTTTTTTATCATCTTTTGGGTTCCTGTAATGGTTATAATGAAAATGTCTTGAAGATCTTAAGCTGGCCAACTGGTGATAGCATAAGTTCTGTTGGGTCATTGCTTATTTTTTTTATTCTTGCTTTCTGTCATTCCACCATTAGCTTGCTCTCTTTGTGAAGCCTCCACCTCATCAATATTAGCTTCCCAGATGGTTCTAAACTACTGGCATTAGTACAAAAGATCTGGACAGTTTTGGTGAGCTATTGTTTTGCGATTATGTTGGCATTTTCACAACCTCTCACGATGATGTGATGGATTGAGGAACTTGTAGCATTGAAATTGTAGATTATGGAACACTGTTCCATTCCCCCTCTTCTAGAAAATATCCAAATGACTGCAATTTCACATTTACTAATCTTCATTACTAGGATTTATTAAACACTATACAATGTATTTATAGACCTCATTGCACTTTATCTTTTTTTTTTTTATCGTCTTTTGGGTTTCTGCAATGGTTATAATGAAAACGTCTTGAAGATCTTAAGCTAGTCATGTGGTGATAGAAGAAGATCTGTTGGGTCACTTCTTATTTTTTTGCTTCCTACTGTCTGTCATTCCACCATTAGCTTGCTCTCTCTATGAAGCCTCCACCTCATCACCACATTTGTATTGTCCCTGAATCTGCTTAGCAACAGTAGATGTGTATTGGTTTGCTTCACAATAGTAGATATACAACAGATTCTCTTATTCCTCTGCAAAACTTACAGTGTTGGTGTTTTTATTGCATAATTCTACATTTTGGTACACACATTGCATTAACTTACCAAACTCTGGCCAAATTTGACCAATATATTTTAATGAAATTTCAGGAACAAAATTTTAATACTCAATAAGTAAAACATGGATTCCTCTCCATTCTCAAGTGAATAAGCCAAACCCATCCTGAACATGGATTTACTGATACTGGCCCTTCTCGGTACCTCCATGGTTATTGGAGATGGTGTCCTCACTCCTTGCATCTTAGGTCATAGTCCTCCTCCCCCAAATCTGATTTCTAAAATTAGTACGACACCAATAAAATATTTATAGTACAAACTATCTTATACTTATCGATTCTGGATTTTAATGGTATTGAAGGCTAATCTTATTATTTATTTGCATAGAACATTTATATCAACGGTTCAAGGAATAAAAATTGTCAACAAATCGCTCAGCCATGGTAAGTACTCATCATGCTCTTGAATTTGTGTTAAAAAATGTAATGGAAATAGTGGAGCGTAATTTAAATTTGGGGTTGCAGAGGTGGTGTTTATGATATATGTGGAAATCTTAGTTATATTGTTCTATGTTCAGATATTTGGAACCCAAAAAGTTGGTTTCTTTACATTTCAATGCAACAAATATTTATCAGAAGAGTACTCATGCCAAATTTCTATAAACAACAATGTCAATGTTGCACAAAAAAGAAGAGAAGAAATTGGGAAATATATGGAGTAAAATTTCATAATCAGAAGTAATTGCAGAACCAAAGAGAAAACTTCCCCTTGCCCAAATCTCTTCATCTACAGAAAAAGTGCAACAAATTATTCATCCAACACAACATAATAACATGCTACCCAAAAAATAATTTGAAATATATACACCAAATATTCTGAGAAAGTTTAATAGCCTTGATGCAGGAACAAGTGGTGTTGAACCCAAAGAGCACTCTTCTTAATTCAGAAAGAGCGCTCTGCTTAATTCTGCATGTTACTCATTTTCTCCTGCTATTTTGTTATGGTACTCATTTATTACCGTCATTGGAATCTACAACATCACCAAGCATGATACACGCGTCTTCAGGGCTTTCTATCCCAAATACATATTTGATTACTTCAAGAGAAATTCAAAACAGGGTTGGATATCACTTGGAGGAATAGTTCTATGCATAACAGGTATGCAATATGCAGTATGCTTCCACCTTCATTGCTAACATTAAGTAGGTACCATGCAGGAACTGGAGCTATGTTTGCAGATCTGGGTCATTTTTCTGTTCGTTCAATTCAGGTATTGGGCATTGATGTATTTGAAATAGTAAATTTTAAGTTTACAATTAACTTTAGATTTTAAGGATATGAATGTAAGTATACCGATGATCTTGATGGTTTGTGCTTCATCAGATTTATTTTACTGGAATAGTATACCCTGCTTTAATCTACGCATATGTGGGCCAAGCTGCTTATCTCATGAAGTTTCTCGAAGATGTGGCAGACACTTTCTATAAGATGTGGCGAAATTTGGGCAAAAGGGGATGTGTACAGTTATAGAATTCTAAAATATATGGTGCATGGCATTCAACAGGATGAAAATGGCAGAAGAGACAGTATAGAGATTAACAAAAGATTTGTTACTTCAAATTTTGGCAAGATTACCCATGAAAAGCATCATGAGGTTTCTTGCAGTTTGCAAAAGGTGGAAGGAAATGATTAATTCTGTAGAATTTATATGGTTAGTGTATTTCTTAGAGGTTTCTACAACTCCTGCCTTTCTTCTTGTTAGAAAAATGCAACCTTCTTTGTTAATTAGAAACCTGTGTATTAGCATAGAAAGTATCTACAATTTTCACAGTTTGTCTCTGGATTTTCTTCCAACGTTGGAGGACATAACACTTAAGAGATCCACCGATGATATGTTCAGAGGTGGAGTCACGTTTTCAAATTGGGTATCAATGGCAGGCGATGATATTATAAGTGAATTGTTGAGGGGAATTCTGAATGCAAACGAAGACACCCCACGTGGTTATATTATGTTTGAAGATTTAATGCAGCTGGGTGTGTGGTGCACTGCAGAAGTTCCAGATAATCGTCCAAATATGCGGCAGGTGGAGACCACATTAACAAAGATTTTACATACCAACTATGAGGAACATGAAAATTGAATGTTCATCTTTTAAAAATATGATTATGAGGTGTAAACATATGGTGCAAGGTATAAGTGGAACCTTAGATAACTAACCTGTAAGTGAAACCTCCTTGCACCAAGCAGTAGATTCGGTAACACTAGAGAACCATAGCTGTAGGGAGAAGAAGGAACAGAGTAGTTCGGGAAATGCGCGGGAGAAGGGAATTCGAAGGTAGCACGAGGAAGGGTGGTGGTGCATTAAGTGCACCTCACCAAACGTAGTAAGCTAAATGCGTCGCAACATACGAGGATAACGGGAATGGAGCTCTGCTCGACTATCCAACAGAGACTTGGGAGACAGGTTTTCCAATTGATGTATTTTGTGGAGATGGGACGTATAACTATCGCTGGCAAACCCAAAAGGTATAACATTTAGCTTACTCCTAAAAAAATATGTTTTCACAATATGGTACATGATTTTTCTAAGTACACTTTTTGCTTGAAATGAATTCAGAAAGTAGGTCGTCACTTCCTTCTTCCCCATCAATTGTTCTGTCCTCTCTGCATGTTTTATTAACGACCTGGTCATGTACTCACAATGGAAAGGCTTCTGCAAGGGGGGGTGTGGATCATCAGCTGCAATAAGAAAAAAATGTTAAATTGATATTTTTTGTTATTATTATTACAAGTATTTCATTAATAAAACGAGTATTAGAGTTTTCTTTACCTGCTTGATTAGTGGAGGAAAGAGGAGTAGTTTAAGATGAGGCCGTATGTTCATCTTATTGTCTAGCCTCATCCTCTATATCCTATAGAGTTGAAACATGAAATTTTATAATTAATACACCATTTTCAATTAAATATTTTTAATTTTAATCCATACTAAATTTTTCATAGCACATAGAATGTTAGGAACCAAATACCTAAATAACATAGAAAAACCTCAGAATAATTAATCAACGGCTTGAAAAAGAGATAATTTCAAATAATAAGCCTCTTTAAGGGGTCAACCTCCTTATACACCACATAAATTTCTCAATACAAGATGATTCCACATGAAAAGGTCTCTTTGGTATATGTAGGAGACTAGGAGATACAATTACAAGTAATGGACCCAAGCCGACATAAATAAAATTACACTACTAATGTAATATGCCCTAATTAAGGGGTAATGTGCCACTATTTATGGCTTAACATGAAATACCTCTAGTACCGAACTGTACACCACCTTCATTGGGTGGCAGTCTACTGTCACTAGGTCATGTTTTGCTAATGGGGACACATGTTTCTTCATTGGTTTCCTGCTTAAAACAAACAAACACATGACTTTATGGATGAAAATAATAATCAATAGATTGTACAAGTAATTAATTATAAATAATGTTCGATGATTTTATTTACATGTCTGTCGATTTGAGTGTTGGAAGGTTGTGTTTCCCCCAATATGTTTTTGCGTTCAACCACGCCTTGAAAGAAACCTTGAGGTCTTCTTGTGTTGGAGCTTCTTTGAACTCCATGCCCTACAAATTTGCATAAGATCATTAAGTTTGATTCTTCTCTACAATTAAATTAGAATTGTTAACAATATATTATTTGGATGCAATTGATTTTTTTACACTTACAATTTGTATTTCCAGTTTCGAGTAACCTCCCGGCCCAAGTTTGTGTTGCCCATGTTTTTCTATTCTAGCCTTGGTGGCTTTGGATGTGTTTGGAAGCCTACATATGGAAAGTTTCAAGGATACATAATTAAAATGCCCTTGATGGCGATAACATCATAATTACATTATTAGAAGTGTCACATACTTTCCTAAGCTGGGTGGTGACTTTCCTTGTTTTTGAAGCATCTTCTCCTTTGCATCTTCTTGTAGGGACTTCCACCCCTCTCAAGAATCATTAGGGGATGATCATACTTAGGGTTATTTTGTAGATGAACCTTATATTGGTTCCACAGATATTTCAAATATGCACCTGCTTTTGAGGGGACTCCATATTTACTGAAGGAGCCCTCACTGAGCATGCCAACCAACTTGTTAATGAGCTGATATTTTAACTTGGAACTTTGTGAATTACACAACTTATTATTATGGTAGACCCTTTATTGCACAAGGATTTTAGGTTGGGAAAATCTTGAATCAACCACCAAGTGATGACAACTAAGGGACACTATAACCAATATCACCTTGATATAGGTCCCACACTCAAGGGTGACTAGGTCACTATAAAGAGGCGATCCCAATGACCATGGAGGGATTGAGATGGATGGAAGGAAAGAAATGAGTATCCCCCTAAATTTCAATGATTGAAAGAGAAAATAGGATTTGATGATTCATCTCTGGGTGGTTTAAAGTTACCAAGTCTTTAGAACACTTTCTAAAATTGTTTATATCACACACCTTCTCGAGACACAAGAAAAGCCACACTTGCATACAGTATGTTAGGTGGACAAGAAAGTTATTATTTTTTCCCTAAATTGCAACGATAAAAAAATATTAATTATAAGCATTATAATGATAACAAAGCCCACAATTAAATCTTCCACAAGTTCAATTAAACATCCAGTCAATGAACCAACAATGACTAGTCTAGCTTGCACAAAACAATATGAAACTTAAGCAGTCAAACAAGGATTTTATAAAACATTTATGTAGTAAAATTTATGGAGTCTTATGGATGTAGAATGAAATTCATTACAACAAAAAAATTATCCAATGAAACTTGCCCAAACATTTCCCAAAAAGTATGCTATAACAAGTAGAATAAGAGGGAAAAAGTTTAGCTTAAATCTAGGGTTAGTTTGTGAGAAGTAGGTGTTTTGCAGCCTTATGGCTGTAGGATTAGTTGTTAACAAAAAAAATAATTGTTTGGAGAAAAAGGATGCCTTAAGGAGGAAAGGATGATATAGCATCAAGTATAGAATCCAAGTGAGAGACCTTAAAAAAATGAATTTGTCACGTTTACCAATGCAAATATTTTATATCTCAATGCAAACTTGAGAAATTAATATTGCCTTACTATTGGGTTTATGGGTTCAATGAAAGAGATGGCTTGGATAAACACTTGGGGATACACCCTTGTTCCAAAGTGGCTAAGATCCATCCTAGGAGATGCCAAGAGGTGTACACCCACTTGTAATTATCTTAGCTGACCTTGAAAGTATTTGAGGAAGTGAAAATTGGATGAAAATGTTTGATCTACGAATCCCTAGGGGAGTAATCCCTTTTATTTTCTAGGGTTTGTAAAACAAACCAAAGGAGCTTGGAGGGTGTACGTTCTTGTAGTTCTCCAAGAAACCTTGTGAAAATTGACCTTTCATGAACAAATATAAACAAATCTTGGTGGAGGGTATATACCCTTATACTCCTCCAGGGGTTTTAACCAACAATAATTATGGAAAGAGCAAGACAAAAGATAATAAACACATTTTTTTCCCTTACCAATTCCACAAAGCTAGATCAAACTGTCTTTCAGTCAAGTCCATCCACATACATGAAATAATCTCAATCCTAACATCAATTTTTCACCATCATGTAGAACAACCATAACAATATGCAAAAGGAAATCCTCAAGGATGGTGAGAAAATTTCAGCCAAGACACTCTTCAAATGCTGGAGAGTTGCTATCTTAAGTGAGATGTACTGATCTCTATTTATACAAATAATAATAAAAGTGTTTTTCCACTTAAAATTAGGGTAAGAAAACCACAAGAATATAGGGTCAACAACCCTAATGCTTTCCCCTTTACAAAAATAATATTTAACAAATTCACAAAAAACTTACTTTTACACAAAATGAAACCCTAACTTAGGTGGTGTCACCCCTTTAGGGGGCGTTTTGACATTAGGAGACAGTGGTTGGTGTTGGAGAAGTGTGAATGGGCCTCTGGGGGAGTCCACATTTCAATCATCCAAATTCATTTTCTTCAAGATTCAAAGCCTCATTCTCCTCAAAGCGATCTTGTGCCAATGCGCCAAAGAGCCTCACCAAGCCCTGTCCACCTCAGGAGATGATGTCATGCCTGCAAAGTTGACGTTTTGCCTCTCTTAGGAAACATATTTGGCATGTGAGGGATAGGAGGTTTTCATACACCATTTCTTGTAGGTATTCAAAGTTTCATCTCTCTCTTAGGCATGCAGACCCTTGGTATCCAACCTGTGTGATTCAATCCCCATGGAATCCCAAACTAGGATTTTTCTCCCAAAACTATCCACCAACTAGACCCTGCAAAGACAAATAAGCACAACCTTCAAGGATCTCAATTCAGAAGATATCATAGTAAGTAAAATCAAGGTCAATAAATGAGCCACCTAAGCATGTGCATCAAATATTACCATGTCATTAAGTGAATTTCTCAAAGAGAGTTATAGACTTGCCGGGAGCTTGGATATGGGAGGGTTGACAAGTTGTCCCATTGGGTGGATCTTGCCCCAGGTCAAGGAATGCTTGAGGAATTCCTATATAATCCATGTAAAGTGGATGAGTGGTTGAGATCAAGACTCAATGGGCATGCATGACATTAAAGAGGTTGTAGTGTCTCCTTCCGTGGGTGCCTTTTGTAGAGGGTGCATGACTGCCTTAGTTTGCAATGCACTTTTCAAAGCCCATCATTTTCCCATTCTTTGTTTTTAATATTTTAGGACAAGTTGAAGGCCACCGTCTTGGTGTGGTGTCCAAATAACGACAATGTAATTCACAAATACCTTCTTTGAAATAAGGAAGGATGGCTTGTGATGGGGACCTCTTTCTCTTAGCCACATCAAAAGTGAAATCCATTACCCTAGATTGGTGACCATATGATGGTAATTTTATACCACTAGATAGATATCCATGATCATGATAGTTTGGCTCGTGATGAGACCTTCTATCTTTCAACTAACCTTTTAAAAGCATTGTATTCCATTATTCTTGTGGGTCCCAACATACTTATAGATACGTTTCGTGATTTCTTAGAATCCATGGGCATAAAGTATGGAAGGTTTATATATAGGTTATATTTTGCCCAACAACAATCCTCACCGTACCTTCCAGCCCATGCTTCCCATTAAATGAGGGACAACCACTTCTTGGTTCAATTACACCCTAAAATCCCAAAGAGATAAAGGAAATGGGGGGTTTTAATGATGAAAAGTGGTAAAGTATGGTCAGGAGAATGATGCGATGGATCTTTAAGAGTTCCTAGTAGAAAACCTTTCCCCATGGGTGACCACTTTCTAGGGCACAATGCCAATCACCAAAGTGAAACAAGGAAAAAGGAATAATCATCCAAGCATATGTCATTAAATCTAAATAGTCTAAGATACAACATACTCAAATTCCTCAAATATAGAAATGAAACTCACCATAACACTTGGATTGTACTTACCTCTGGAATGTTACGTTCCCTCTGGAAAGCTAGAAGGTGTGGTGGGTTGGAGAGTACAGAAAATCTAAGCCTCTATGGTGAAGGTGAGAAGGGTATCCATCTATGAAAATGGATACTTTTTTGTCATGTAGACTCTCGACACTCCATATAAACAACCTGGGGCCTCTTTTCACAATAATAGAAGAACAAATACATAACATATGAAAAGTGAAAATCCTCTAAGGATAGCTAAAATTTCAGCCAAAGACCTCTCACAATGGGAGGGGTTTTATCTTAAATGAGATCTTATGATCTCTATTTACAAAATGTAGCTAACATAGTTTTTTTCCACAAATTAAGGAGTAAAAAAAAATATTAGGGATAAAAAACCCTAATCTTTTCCCTTTTTAAAAAGTAATATTAACCAATTCACTTAGATTTACTTTTACACAAAATGAAACCCTAGCTTAATGTGACATCATCCCTTTAAAGGGCCGTTTTGTCACTTAGAATAAGTCATTGGTGTTGGAGAAGTGTGAATGGGCCTCCAAAGGTGATATCAACCATACAAGTAATTTTATTCATGGTCAGAGCCTCATTCTCCTCAAGAGCTTCCTTGTGCTGTGTATAACAACCTCACCACCAAACTTATCCCTCCTAAATGGCGTCATGCCTCTAGGGAGACTTTTGCTTCTCATGGAATTGTTTTGTACGTGTGAGATAGAGTTGTTTCATCCACCATGTTTCCCTAGGCCTCCAGGGGTTTCATCTCTCATGCCACATGCACGGGCCCTTGGCGCTGCTGTAGGCTTCAAGAGCCCAGTAAACTGACTTGTTCCTCCAAAACTGTATCACCAACTAGGTCTGCAAGAGACAAATAGGGAAATGCCCCTCCAAGGATCTCAGTCAAAATATCATGATAATTAAATCAAGTCAATAAATGAGCCACCTAAGCATGGCATCAAATATTACCTTGTCAAATAAGTAAGTGCTCAAAGACATTATCGACTTTCCAAGCTTGGATATGGGAGGGTTGGCGAGGTGGTGTCTTATTGGGTGGATCTTTCCCTAGGTAAATGAATTCTTGATTCCTCTCTAATCCATGTAAATTGGATGGAGTGGTTAAGGATCAAGAATCGATGGGCATGGGGTTCATGATATACAAAGGGGTTGTAGTGTCTCCTTCATGGGTGCCTTTGTAGAGGGTGTGTGACACCTTCGTTTCAATGCACTTTTTTCAAGGTACAGTTATTTTTTCCATTCTTTGTTTATTTCATATTTTAAGGACAAAGTTGAAGGCCATTGTCATGGCATGGTGTTGTCCATATAATGACAATGTCACTCACTAATAGCGGAATGAGAAGGTTGGCTTGTGATGCATGTAAGTTTTAAACTGTGAAGTCAATCAATACATATAGATTCTTAAGAAAAACATAATTTAATCAATGGCTCATACAAAGATTACAGGAAGTTTTATACTGGAAACCCTCAATAGGGAAAACCTTTCTTATATTCATTATATTGAATTTCACCATTCACTATACAATATATACAATGTTTTTATGTATTAAAAGTGAATATACCAAACCCTAATCCCTAAAACCATGATTATTTTTGTGGAAACCACTAAAAATAGCAAAACTCGCCCAAAAAAATATTAGGAGTATTTTCGAGATCTGCATGTAACAGGGCATGCCTGCTAAGTTCAGGAAAATGCACGAAGCTGCGGCACAAACAAAGAACTAATGCAGGGGATCATCGGGGCCTTAATTGTCATATCGTCATACCCACACACATGCAAAGAATATAACACACTTACCCAACATTCTCCCCTTGTTGTTTTATTTGCATACAGTCCCGAGGGGATTTCATGATCAACAATCCATGGCAACAATGCACATTGTTACTCTACACAAAGAGAACTTCTAAGTGCTCATAGACTTGTCAATGCATGCAGCATTCTTCAAAGTGTCAACCTTTTCGACCAACACCTTCTTTTCCTCAACCATGTCTCACAAGAAGTGATACTATACATCAATATGATTTGTCTTGAATGATAAGCTGGGTTCTTTTCGGAAGATTGCACTTTGACTGTTAAAATCTAATCTCACTTCTTGTTGTACCAACCCAATACACAGACACAATCTTTGTAACCATACTACTTCCTTGCTTGCATGAGTGGCTACCATGTATTCAACCACTGTAGGTGAGAGTGCCACTACAAACTGTCTTTTCTCATCCAAGCGGTTCTTCAAATGGGTTAAACACATACCCACTTGTAGATGTTGTGATCCAAATATCCAACCTAGTATACATCCACAAATCCATGAATGTCCAACATATCAATCGGTCTTCCTTGGTAGCACAATCCATGGCCGAAATTGTTAGTTCCAGAAGATAATGAAGACCAGCTTCTTGTTGTCCAATGCTCCTTCCTTGGTTTGACATATACATGCTCAAAAAAATCCCACTGCATGTACAATGTGCAGTCCCTGTCTGAACATTGCATACATCAAAGCCTCCAAGCGCAGCGGCATACAAAACATGGGGCATGTCCTCTTCTTCTTCAGTGTCTTGGGATGGCAGTCTGTGAATAACTTTACACCTATAGAATAGGAGCCTTGACTAGTTTGCTTCCATGCACAAACTGCATGTCGTCTCAACATATTTTCTCTATTCAACCAGAGTTTTCACAGTACTTGCGATCTCTTGTCTCCATTCCCGAATGAAGTTAGCTGACATAGAGATCCTTCATGTCAAATTTGGAGGATAATTGCGATTTCACCTCCTTAATAACATCCATGTTATTTCCTGTGTATATCATCAACATCACGACCTTTGCATAAATGAAGAGATTACTAACCTGCTTGGAATATACCACGGTGATCAGCCACAGCTTCTTACAAATCCCAATCCAGGATGTATGTGTCAAACTTTTGGTACCACATCCCTGAGTGATTGCTTTAGACCATATAGTGACTTCTTTAGGTTACATACCAACTCTTTCTTTCCCTTCAATGCAAATTATGGTTGCTTCATGTGAATTTCTTCACCTAGATCCCCATGTAGGAATGTTGTCTTCACATCATACGTTCCACTTCAAGATCAAAGCGTAACAACAATGAATAAAAGAAATCTAATAGAAGTTAGCTTGTAGCGGAGAAAAAAAAATCTCACCAAGTCAATTCCTGTGCACAGGAATAATAGCACGCTACTAGCAGAGCTTTGTATTTCTCCCACTTTACCTCTGATGCATTAAACTTCTTCTTAAAGCAACCATTTTCTACCAGATTTTCTTCAATTTGGAAACTCCAACTATATCAATGCCTCCGTTCTTACATCCAAGGCATCCAAATTTCTTCAGCCGTAGCCTTCTTCGGGAGTTTACTATCCTCTTAGTTCACTGCTTCCCTGATAGTTATGTGATCATCATCAGTAGTATATAAAGAAAAATTGGAACAAAATCAGGTGGACTATGCCTTTTGGTTTCCTTCTATCTCTCCATGATCTCCTCATCTTGGGGTATGAGGTTACGCATCTTCTTCCTCTTCCCTCTTCTTTAGATGATTCAGATTTTGCATCATCAACTCAAGCTCTATTTTCTCAGTTTCATCTTGCATTGGTAGGAATTCTGGTTTTGGGACACATCTTTACCTCTTTGAAAACAACATCTCGTACATGCTTGATTTCTTGGTTTTGGGTTCCAAAACTTATAACCTTTCACACCATCTTTATAACCAATAAAGATACACTTTTAACCTTTTTATCCGACTTACACTTCTATTTTCCTTTGGAACATGTCATAACTATCACAATAAACACTCTAAGATGTTGAAGAGAGGTTTCTTTCATACCATACCTCATGTGGAGTTTATCATCCAACACTAATGAAGATGATCGATTGACGAGGGGTAACATTTTGTACCCATTGCCTCTGCCCAAATTCTTGTCCTAACGACGCAGTTGAGTATGCTCCTTGCTTTTTTCCATCGGTGTCCTGTTCATCCTTTTCACCGCAACTCCATTCTGTGAGGAGTGTATGGAGTAGTATTCCTTGCTATACCACACTTCTTCTGAGAATTCTTTGAATTCATTTACGCATAATTCTCCACCATTATCTATTCTCAATACCTTTATTTTCTTCTCATGCGGTTTCTACGGAGCCTTAAACTCTTTAAATTTATCAGAAATTACCTCAGATTTCTTTTCTAAGAAAACAAATCCATGTGTTCCTTGAAAAATCATCTATGAATGAACATAATACAGTTACCTAGGGATGGAGCGAGAAATAGGAGCAGTCCAAACATCAGCATTGTATGAGAACTCCTAAGATCCCTTTGCTCTTGTAGCACGGATGAGAATCTTACTCGATTCTGTACCATATAAGAAATGTTCACATAAATCAAAATCGAGTGCAATCGGACATACCTTCAACCATACCTTTCTGGAGTGTAGTGTTCGAAGGCCCTTTTCTCAATATGTCCCAGTCTTTGATCGACAACATGGTCTTCTTTCGAGGGGGACAATAGTGGTCTTGTCTTCTTTATTTCTCTGATGGGGACAACATAACTGTTGCACCCATTAATATATGTGCTTTCCAACAACTTGTACAAAGTTCACGAACTCCCTTCACCAACACCATTTCTCCTTGTACCATCTTGCAAGTGTTCTTTCCAAATCATTCCACTCATGCATCATCCATCTTGCAACTACCGGATATTGGGCTCTTGACTGGTTTTGGAATATGGAACCCCAAAGAGATGTTCTAATCCTTCCATCTTTTAGCAACAACCCACTTCACGTCCCAAGATTTTTTGTTGTCAGGAGTCATCTCCTAGGAATACATCACCACCATCCATATTTTTCATATTGAGAGAACCACTCACAGTGAAGAGTCATATGGTATGACACAACTGAGTCGATCAACCATACATCCCACAGTGCTGCATGTGTACTTGTATATGCAGATAAACATCACCTCCTTCTTTGGTGGAGGTTTTCACCTCCGTGGAAGAATGCGATAGGAATCCCTTTGGTTTTTCAACCTTCTTAGACTTTACAATCTTTCTTACTAATACACCTGTTTTACACTTCCATCATTCCTCAAAGAGATTTTCCTAGAGACTTAGATCTACCTATAGATTTGTATCTCCCCCACGAGAGATCTTACGGGGTTCATGTCTTGGTATGACCTCTTACAAATAAAGCATATGTTGCTATGACTATTCATGCTTTTCAGCCTCATCTCTTCGGATAACGGATGCAAGCTCAGATCCTCATGCTTCAATGTAGATTGGTGGTACAACTAATTTCTACAGCGGATTATCCCAAGAGTCTGGAAAAAAGCATAACAAGTAATACACTTATCTTCCTCCACAATCGTAATATTAACGAGCCAGGTTGACTTACCAAATTATTAAAGGCATTTAGATGTTCTATCACGCATAATCTCCATCTTCCATCCTAAGATGATACCGCTTCTTCGAAAACAACATTTTACCGGGGACTTTGATGGATACAAATTCCCCAACTTATCCCATAGTTCTTGGTTTTAGATTCTCCTGAGACATTCAACAACACCCGAATACGCTGGGAAGGAAGAGTTAGATAGTACTCCTTGCTCTTCTGTTCAGCTTCTCCCAATCTTCCTTGGTATGTACCGATTGGTGTAATAGTAGTTTCTATACCCGGTGTACATTATTGCTAGTAGGCGATTATTACCCGATGGTGTACTAGGATCACAATGATCCATTGTTCTTTGTCTACAATAAGGTCCTCCATTTTGAGCTTCCATGGCTCAAAGTTTTTCCATTGAACTTCTCTATCTGATTCTAGATGAGCTCGCCATGTCATTCCTCTTTCCTATACCGAATCTCCATTGCAAAAGCTCCAACTAAACCCATTTTTATCATAGACCCAAGATAAAAACTTGATCTATCAAGACCAAAAAAACCCTCAACAACAAAGGCATCACGAGGGCAAAAAGCGAGGCTCGTACCACATGTAATTTTTAAATTTGTGAAGTAAATAAATGCATATGAATTCTTAAGAAAAACATAATTTAATCAATGGCTCATACCAGTACACAAAGATTTTATACCAAAAAACCCTCAACCAAGAAAACCTTTCTTTGTACTTTATGTCTAATTTCACCATTCACTATAAAATATATACAATGATTTTAGGCATGCCGTAAATACCAAAACCCTAATCCTTAATGATATTATTTTAGTAAATAAGCTAAAATAATAAAAACCGCCCCCAAAAGTTGGAATGCCACGAACCTTTGCCGTAACTAGAGTGACCTCTTATGGAACCCGCTAGGAAGGTGTACGTGCACATGGCACAAACAGCAACTAATGTCTGTAGGGATCGTCATATGCAGTTTTCATATATGATGTGCCCACACACACATGCAAAGATAGCTTGCATACCCAACAGTAACCTCCTTTTCTCAGCAAAGCACAATTGAGAATATTACCTTAATGACAGGATGATGGTAATTTCTTTCTCCTAGATGTCCATGATCATGATATGCCTGCTTGTGATAGTACAACTTCTATCCTCCAACTAACCTTTAAGCATTCATAATAAATATTCTTGTGGGTCCCCCTTTTTCTGAGATAATAATTTCTTTGATTTCACAGAGGGGTGATCCTTGGGTGAAGAATTTGGAAGGTTTATATATAGAAATTATAATATACCCAGCAACAATCCCTCTGGGCCTTCAACTACTTCTTCCCATAGAATGAAGAACAACCCCTTGTTGGGTCGATTACACCCTAAAATCCCAAAGAGATAGAGGAAATGGGAATGTTTAAATGTTGAAAAGTGGTAAATGTATGGTGGAGCAATTATGATGGCTCTTAAAGGGGAGTTCCTAGTAGAAAATCATCCTGAAGGAAAACCACTTCTAGGGAATATTGCAACCACCAAGGTGAAGCAAGAAAAAAAAGGCATAATGTCCAATCATATGTCATGAAATCCCGGCAGTCCTAAGATACAACATGCTCTCAAATGCCTCAAATATTGAAGTAGCCTCCGCCGCAACTTACCTGACTTTTATCTCATGGAGAAAGGCCCATTTCCCTTTAGAAGCCAGTGGGTTTGGTGGATTCCATGTGAAAATCTATGACCTCTGTGGTGGTGAGAAGGGTATCCATATGTGAAAATGGATATTGTTGGTCAAGTTGTCTCGACACTCCATATTTTCAACCTTAGGGCCTCAGAAATAATCTCCTTAGTTATAACACAAAATGAGGATAATAGACCCAAAGATCTCCAATGTCAAGTCATTCATGCGTTTATAAAATGTATCATTTCCTACAAAACAATATTATCATTAGTTAAAATAATCACACATTATACAAAAAATTTCAATTAGATTGTACATAATAATTAAAAAACATCTTACATACCTTGAATCTTTTTTATTTTCGCTGGGGATGAATCATCATTTACCAAAAGGTAACCTTTGTTTCGTGCCGATACGAGAAGATCAGTCATACTTCAAAATGTACTGGAAATCCATTGCTATGCATCAACGTCATCACCGTGCACATTCGTATGTGCTCGATAGGTGAGATGTAGTGAGTGCAGTGGTAAAATTGTCAGGTATGTTCAAATGCTTAGTGTAGAGAACAATGTAGTACCAACACAGAATACTCAGGTAAGCATGATCTAGGGATCAAAATCCTTCCAAAAATCCTGTAAAATAAAAGATCTTTTTAGAAAAGGACTTGTAAGAATATAGAAATTAAAATCCAAAATAAATCAATGGGATAAATAAAAGATATTTCTTACCCAGATTTTTAATTTTTTTCCATCAATGATTTAATTCTTTCCTTTATCTCCTATATCCATGGATGAATCTCAATCAAAGAAACAGGATTAGATGTTTAATTTTTCTTGCAGAAGCTTCTTTATTGTTTGGATTGGGTTGGTGGAGGAAACACAATTTTCATCAGTAAGCTCTTCCTCTATATAATCTATGGACTTCTCTAAGCCTGTTTCCTTCCCACTTCCTCTATTTCCTGGAACAAAAGCGTTTCCAAAAACAATGTCAATATAAATTATTAGAAAAAAATTAAGAAAATCAAATGTATGAAAATTGAAGTTACATAACATCATTTTAGTAGATTATTTACTTACAAAAAACATAAAATCAAAATATTTACAACTTCGAGGAGTGATCCTAATGTGGTACTAAAGCAAGGATCGGTATTATCATTAAATGTATTACCATATGAGTTTTTAGTTCTAGTTTAGAGGATCATATTAAAGACAATGTATGTTTCTTGTCTCTATTAGATGTTTCCTGTATCTATTAGTAAATGATGATCATAAAATATCAGATTCATTGCTTACAGGTAGGGTAAAATAATATATGTACCACCCTCATAATAACAATGGCTGTATCTACTCGATTCAAATTGTAATCAATCAACAACAACTCTTCCCCCTGCAACTATTGATTTTTATTGCACATATGAATACCGGTTTCAGCCACCCATTAAATCATACAATTGGGTTGTATTTGTAGTTGTGGGTCATTTCTGGTTATAAAACCATGAAATGTTCCCCGGCTTTTTTGGCCTTCCATCAATATGCATGGATGCTCCTTTATTTTGATCATTGTATTTTAGTTGTATAATTTGTATACACCACACCATATCTTCACTTAGTTTTTATATATTGGACTAGCCGTATCCAATATTTGTAGACATAACAAGGTCCCACATACTCCATCAATTGATTATTTTGTCATAACAAACCTTTATTCCATCCATGGAAGATATCCCCAAACCATGTAATTACGATGGAGCAATGCAATATATCCTTTTGTTGACACAAAAATCAATGTTTGTTTGAGGAAGATCCTTGGTACCCATCATTTTGACTATATGTTTGTACCTCAAGGGCATCTCGATGTCATCTATTCTCTCATCATCATAGGAACATGAACCTCCTTCAACAAAAAAATTCATGTGTCTATGGGTTACCGATCGTCTCACCTCTAGTTGATCTTCGCCCATTAGACCTACTAGATGTCTCACTCCTCTATTCTAGCCGAACTTCCCTCACTCGATGAAGATAGATCTGACAAATACATGTTTGGATGTACATCCTATAAAATTCCATCAAATGAGAGAAATAGTTAGTGAGTGTCATAAGGGTTGTGATGAAAATCTTGAGGAAACCACAAGAACATAATAATACATCTTACAAGTGACATAAACAACTTTGTGATGTAATAACATAATATTGGAGGTTCAAGATTATATAGCATTTTTTTTGTTTATTTAGGGAAACAATAAACTATTACAACAACAACAAGAAGTTCCATTTTTCAAATAGGTTATTCATTGTTGCAACAAAATGCAAGGACATCATCAACAACACCAAATCGTTCCATTTTTCAAATATGTTATTCGTTGTTGCAACAAAATGCAAGGACATCATAAAAAACACCAAATCTTATTTATATTCATTCCATGATATTCCACCAGTCATTTCCACCATTATCCCCACCATTTGTAACCTCCATAAAACATAAATAACCTCCATACAACATGCATGGAGAATATGTGGAGAACACCAATAATTAACCTCCATTCCTCTAATAAACTCTATAAATATTTGTAATGAAGAAGTTCACGATAGATGTTGTGGTTTGGAAGAAGTTCATGCATAGTTTCCTTTCTATGTGCCTAAATGAACACCATATAACATGATTGTGTATCTCTAATTAGTGTAAGGAATCTTGATGAGTTAGACTCATTAGAGAGGTACAATCCTCATATATGGTGGTCATTTAAGCACATAGAAAGACATCTCTTCCTACTTTCCTTTTTATGTGCCTAAATGACCACAATATAAGAGAGTTGTGCCTCTCTAATGAGTGTGACATGTCAATATGCATCACGCTCATTAGAGAGGCACAATCCTCTTGTATTGTGGTCATTTAGGAACATAGAAAGAAAGAATTGCTCTAGCCTATAGGAAGAGTTTCCATTTGGAAACTACATGGAAAATACTACCACGGGGGATGTGGGCAGAGTTGTAGCATCTACAAATGTTCCCACAGTCTTGTGGGAACTCTACCCTTTTCGTTTCAAGGTTGTCAATGCATAGGTAATTGTGTCTTTATCCTATTGTTTCAAGGTTGTTAGCACATATGTAACACCTTGTTTCTCATGTTTTGTGTGGACAATTGGCTTAGGTTGGATAGTTGGTATGGATTGTTGGTTGTCATTGATGTCCACCATTGGAGAAGTGATATTATTTTAGATGATGTGTCAACCTTTAGTGATTGATTCCAACCCTTGGAGAAAGTCCAGTAGTGGATTCAGCACAAGGTTTGAGTAATGGACCCAAGGTTGTTTTAATGTACAATGTTATGAGTTTTAATATATATTTGAAGGTAGGAATATTCTATATGGAATTATTACATGTCATTACATTTCCAGTTATGTGGAGCGTCACATAAGTCCTCATGCTAATTTAGAAGTTATAGTCATGAGAAGTTCAAGGAGGAACCAAAGGTTTTGGGTAATGTACCCAAGTTTGTTTTGATGGATAGTGTATGAGTTTTGATATGTTTACAGTCACAGAAAATAATCTCATGGATATTACATGTCATTCCATTTCCATTGGTATGTAAGAGCGTCACATAACTCCTCATGGTTAGAGGTTATGTCCATGTGAAAATGGAGAACCCTCATGAGTCTATCCTAGAAGCCCCAAAGGTCAAAGTAGTCAAGAATGGTTTAAGAGATTTTAGAAGGTAAATGATTAAGTGAAGTGATGAGTGTACTATAATTCAAATTGAATACAAAATAATTATTTAAATAATAAAGGTTAATGGATAAATTATTAAGTTGACAAGTGGTTAGAAGTGGAGTAACCCTAAAAATAAGAGTAGTTCTAAGATGGTTAGAGGCAACACTTGAGGGTAAAGTGAAGTGTTGAGTGTCTTATAAGTCAAATTGGATTACAAAAATAATTATTTAAATAATAGAGATTTAATGGATAAATTACTAATTGGACAAGTGGTTAGGAATTGGTTAACCCTAAAATAAAAAAATAGGTTAAGATGGTTAAAAGATAACCCCTTGAGAGTTACACAAGAAATTATAAATAAGAGGCAAGGCTCTCTCATTTTAATCACCTTGTGAGCATGAATATACATCTGACAAAGGTAACCAAAGGATGTCTAAGCTGAATTTGAGGGGGAAGGTGAAGTAAAGAGGCCAAAATTCAAGGGAGGAATAAATTCTTTTGATGATGCTTTCTAAAGGTATATTGTTCTGAGGTCATCTCACCATTTTAGCAATAACATTTTTCGATAATTCGAGGCGTGGAAATTGATGAGCCATTGAGAAAAACTTATATGCAAGTAGCTGTAATTTTATTTCATCTTGTGGTTCGTTGTAGTTTTGGAGTTACACTCTATGAAAAATAGGGTTTTGTGGCTAGTCACAGAGCAATTCTAAAACATGTGTTTTAGGGTAAAAATGTCACTAAATTCTTCATAAAAGATCCAAATTAAGTAAGAAAAATGTGTTGTTTAGAGCACAATCTGTAGTATTCTATGTAAGTTCAAATCCAGCACCAAATATTCCATGTGGAGACACTCGACAAAGTTATTTCTCTCTAGAATAAACCAAAAGTTAATAAGGTATACCATTTTTGCTATAACTCCTTTTCTAAGAGGTTCCAAGTAGTGACTTTGTAGGAATTGCATACAAAATACACTAGAGAAAATTGTGTACTATTTTCAGATCTTTATTCATTCGTTACATAGTTATGATTATTTCAGAAGTTATTCATTACAGGTACATAGTTATGATTATTTCAAGTTAGGGTTGTTGACTAATCCAAAACTAGTCATGTGAGACTAAATAAAAGTTTGATGAAAATGCTAGTCTCTTGTTGTTAAATTTAAGGAAGGTTTGCAGGTATGTGATCATATACACCAGGTCTATTATAGAGTTACAAATCAGATTTGGATGATGAAATTGATGATGGATTTTGGTTGAGGTACATGTTGGGTACATGGTTGAGACAGGTAGTTGATGAGTTGGCACATACATGAGGTCTATAGTTGATGATGTTGGTACATATTGATGAGTCATAGTTGATGAGTAGTTGATACATGATTGGTACATACTTGGTACATTGTTGGATGCACTTGTTTATGGTACATGTTGATTACAGGTTGTTTGGTACAGGTTGGTGCATGGTTGATGCACTTGTTTATGGTATAGGTTGATTACAGGTTGAGGTACAGGTTGATGCATGGTTGATGCATGGTTCAGGTTTATTGGTACATGTTGTTTGATGCAGGTTTATTGGTACAGGTTTACAACAGTATATCTAAAAGTGATAGTGTGACAGTTGTTCCATCATTATACTTATACATTAGGGCGGTTGGACGGGGCAAGGACAGGTGGTTGTAGCCACATTACGGTTGTATCCAGAGAACATAGGGGGTGATTTCCTCCTTCTGGTTGTATCCAGAGAATTGGGGATTTCGAGCTTCCCTCAGGTTGTAGCCTGAGAATTAGGGGGTTGGTTCCTCCTTCCAGTTGCAACTGGAAAACAAAGGAAGTTGGTGCTTCCAATGAATGTAATTATTAAAGACGTAATAAAAAAAATTCCGTGGTTTTCTCCCATTGTGGGTTTCCATGTAAAAACACTGGTGTACTGTGTATGTGTATGATTTCTCATTTGTTCATTGTTTATTTACTCTACAACTATTGGATGATAATGATACTTTGATATAACAATTGCATATTGTGGTTAAAAAGGATTTAATTTCTCTATTACTGATTCACCCCCCCTCTCAGTAATCCAACAATTGGTATCAGAGTGGGTTCCTTCAGGAAACAATTTAACCACTGGAAGGAGATCATGAATTATTCTGAGAATGGAATACCAATGTTTAATGGTCATAATGGTTTAAAGTATGAGATGTGGAGCAAAAGGACGAAAGTATTTTTACAGGCACATGGACATTATATTTGGCTATCAATTGTTATAGGATATGATAGTTCAAAAAGGGCAAAGACTGCAGCCAAGAAGGAATTGAAGAATAATAAAAAAATAGCAATGGATTTCATCTGGGAAGGATTACCTAATCCGGTAAGAGAAAAGGTTGGTAAATATTCATTGACCAAAGAACTTTGGGATAAGTTACATAATGTATATTCTTCACCCATCACAGAATCAGGAAATGCCAAAGAAGATGTAGGTACAAAACAAGAAGAAAGATGCTCATCATGTCAGACATATTCATAAGAGGAAGAGTATGAAGAAGCCGAAGTTGATTACAGAAACAATTGATCAGTGCAATTGAATATCTAAAGAAAGAAAGAGAATAAAACAAGTCATCCAAGAAAGAATTGATGAAGAAAAAGGAAAGTGTTCAAGGTTCTGAAAAAGCTCAGCAGGTCATCAAGAATTTAAGAACTCAACTAGAAGAGGCTAGAAGAATTGAAGAAACTCTAGAATATCAAAAGAAATGTTTAGAAGCCAACATAAACGTACAAAAGGAAGAAGCAGAAAAGAGAGAAAAGATACTGATAGATCATCTCAAGGAAAGAACCGATGACTTAAACCAACTTGAGGAAGAGTTTGGTCAAGAAGAGAGAAGACTCGAAGAAGAAATAATTACATTGAAAATATAACTTGAAGAAGAAAAGAGAACATAAGAGGTCATGAAGTCTCAAATAATGAAGAAATAATAAGAGATTGAGAAGCTTGAAGAAGAAGTTGTCACACTAAAAGTCAAAGTCATCAATCTCAACAAGAATGTTGAAGAGACAAAAACATCCTCATCAGTTATAGAGAATGAAGAGAAGCACTCAAGGTTGCTAGAAAAGAATAATGAAGAAAATAGAAAGAGTTATGCAAAATTACTCAAAGGAAGGAATCATGGTCAACTTGAATCTAAGAAAACTATTGAAGATACAACTTCAAGAAGACCATTCATGTTCAAGCCACAACGAAGCTTCAATCATGATCATGATCAGTCAAGGCAAAAATTCAGAAGGACTACACCTCAAAGAAGATCATTCACTCCCAGGTATGCAAATTTATTTTGTGGTCATTGTTTTTATTGTACTAATTTTGGACATAAGGTTGCAGATTGTAGGGATTATAAAAGAAATGTTCAAGAAAGAAGTGCATATGTGGCCCCACGTAACATTGAATGTTACAAATGTCATAACTATGGATACATAGATAGTGATTGTAGAAGCATGATCGATACTTCCATGAAAGAGAACATTGATATCAGATATAAGAAAGTATGAATAAGAAAACAAAAAGAGAAAGTGAACAAAGACCAGGTCCCAGAGATCACAAGATTGACAGTAAAACGAGATGAAGAAAATTCTACAGAGAAAAAGAAAGATGTCGGATATAGAAAAGTTTGGAAAATAACTGAAAGAAAAGAAGCACATGTAAATAAGGAACATGTTCAAGAGATTGTAATTTCAGGCATTGTAGTGAAAGATGAATCCACAGACAAAAAGAAGGAAGTCAGAGCTCAGAGAGATAATGAATCTACCAATGAAGATGATGATGAATACACATCAGAGTAGGAATTTTTCTGAGCCATCCGACTTAGAGAATCCCAGGTAATATGAATATTAGATAGGGGGAGTATATGCGATAGCTGTGACAGACCAAAGAACCATCCTTCAAGTAGATTGTAGATTTTGAGAAGAAAAATTCAGAGCAGTCAGTTAGCAGAAGTATAGTTTGATAGATAAATCAAGAATTCGTGATAATATAGTGATAAATGGGTCAACATTATGGACAGTTGCGCAAGTAGAGTGATAGCTACCGGTCCTCTCGACAACACGGTCGCTCTCACCAGGACCTTCTCTTCTTCTCAGGCCCGAAGAATTACAACGTACTCTTCCACTCCACTCGGGAACCTCTTACCCACAGTATACTTCTCGACGATCCTCCCTTCGGACTTCGGAAGATCGGGTTTCACGGATTCGCGAACCTTACGCACTGCTCCCGTATCACTTGAACCGCCGAACCCCGAGTACCGATAGTCAACAGTCAACCTCGGGATATCACCACTTGTGATGTCAATGCTTTGGATTACCAAAACCCCGAGTGCCCAGGTGCCGATTTCCCGACGCGAAGCCACCTGGACTCCACTCACTCCCGGGCCCCATGCTGCCACGTCAACCTCGGGATTTCGCGGATCGCGGATCCACGATATAAGTGTTCTTGCTGTTGGAAACCCCGAATGCCAAAACTCTGATACTCCGGATTTGTGCCACCTGTCCCTCCGACAATCGACGACTCCTACTAAAATCGGGAAATCGCGACTCGCGATATCAACGTGCATGTAACTCTTGCACTCGCCAACCCCGATACGCCGATATACGATGACACCTGTCAACACCTCTTGGTGAGGTCTGACGCCTCGACACCTGTCTCCCACTCGCTATCGGGAAATCGTGATTCGGGAGTTCGCACCTCCTGATGCACAAGGTCACAGCCCTCGCAAAACCCCGGGCTCCGACTCCTCAGGATCTTGTGCCACGTGTCCCCGCTATGACCAATGGTTCCAATCGATTCGGGGAATCGCCAGTCGCGATTTCAAAGGGATTGAAGTCTTACCTCCGGAAAACGTCGAACGCCGAACCTCGATCCTCAAGGATCCTGCGCCACGTGTCCCCGTCCAGATCAACGGTTTAGAATGCTTCGGGGAATCGCGACTCGCGATTCTACGAGGTGTGAGTCCTCACCTTGCCAACTCCCAAATGCCGAAACCCCGAAGTCCGATGGACTTGGGTTCTTTCTCACCTGTGCTTACGGGCTATCTCTCGCGCAACTCCTCTACGATCGGACGATCAGCGGGATTTCGAAACTCTTCTCGACAACTTCAAGTCGTCGATTCTCTTCCCCTTGAAGAGTTCTCCGCTTCACCACCTTCGTCCTATGTGAGCGAAGCAAAGGGACTATCTCCCCTGAGATTTTAACAACTCGGATTCCTCCAGAAAGTTTTCTCCAGCATACTTCCTGTACTCGTCCTTCAACCACTTTCCCCTGTGATGAAGTCTTCCGGGTCCTGTGCACTC